>PVJH01003334.1:0-143828 GCA_004026705.1 Nesogale talazaci
AGTGGATTTTTGGTTTCTACATGAGCACCTGTGTGGCACAAATAGGTAAGCCATTGACTACTGACAGAAATGTTGATGGTTGGAATCTATGCCTTGCTTTCCAAAGACTACGGCCTTGAAAATCCTGTGCAGTAGAGTTGTGCTCTGTAAAACGTGCAGTCCTGTGCACTGGCATTGACTTAACTGCAACTTGTTTGGGTTGGCATATGAGAACCTTGTTGGTATATGTCTCTTTTCTAATTCATGGGGGTTTTAAATCCAATTTCCCCACTAACTCTTTGACACCATTTTTTTGACACCACTTTTTAAAGTGACAAGAATGCACAATGATTTGTCATGAGACCTAGGTTTTGATGTGAAGACTAGAATGTCTGCTCTCAGAGTGAGCTACAGGAATTCACTTTAGCTAAGTCTATTTTTCACCTAAAATAGAAATGTATTCTTATGTCTGTCTGATAATACTATGATGTACAAGTAAGATAAGTGAAATAAAATTGACTTATAAACTTGAAGCTGTACACACATATGCAAATATATCCATCATGTTAGTAGTCATAATTATCTATCATGATTATTATAATATCAGAACCTTTTCCTCTGAACCCAATTACTACATTTTTCTATTTTACATATATTCATAAACTTTTGGGCTTCATAAACTCTTTTCTAGGGTGCTTTGAGCTTGATTAAGAAATAATCACTAGCTATTTAAGTCCCAAAGGTATGGCCTGGACTATAAGAAATACCAGAGGGCCCTTCTTTGCCTGAACACAACGACAGTGTAAACAGAACACAGAAGATGTGTTCTATCAAACATTCATTGAAAATATAAGAGCCTTGATTAAAAGTCATAAATAAGCCAGTTTAAAACCCACAATCTTCCAGTGGCATGGTGGTTGAGTGTGGGACTGCGACCCACAGGGTTGGCGGTTCAAATCCAGCAGCAACTCCCCAGGAGTAAGGCTGGGCCTCCCACTTCCACCAGAGGGCAGTGATGACAAAAAAACCCACGATCTAGAAGATCAAATAGCAAGTGTTCTTTTTTTTTTTTTTGGGGGGGGGTGTGGTCACCTAAATTGGATCATTTGTGTACAGTCAATCAGGAGCATAAAGTTCTGGTGGTGATGGTGCATGGTTCAAGCACACCATACAAGATCCTCTTGCTTGAAGATGTCTCCCTACTCCTATTACCCAGGCACATTTTTTATTAGATTAATTCCAGAGATGTTTACACTTTAAAGGTATTAGGGCCTTCTTTTTCTGTGAAACTCTCACATAACAAATATTTCTCTCATGGTCCTATGTCAGAAACCTCTTGCTGCTCCAGGAAAGGAGAAGAAACACACCAGTAGTCATTTTAAGGGAGGCCCTGAGCCTGTTTTCCCATCTAAATAAAGGTTCCTACACAGGGCTCCCAAGTATTCCTGTTTTCCAGCTGGAGACAACTCTTGGCAGGGCCCCAAAGAATCACTGGGCTGGGGGAGGAGGAGTGGAAAAGCTCACCCCACTCTGGAAGAGGAAGAAGATAGACATCAGTTGGAAGCCCAGACTCTGCTTTCTTCTTGCAGTATGGGATCTTGAATAGGTCTGGAATTATGCTAGGATTCCTCTCCGAAGTATTTCTTTACGACTTTCAGGGCTTGCTCTACTTTTAAAGAAGAGTCCACTGTTTAGAACTTCCTCAGTCCTCCGTTAAGAGGAGATACCTATGGGGGCAGGGCGAAGATGCTGAGTTGATGTCCATTCACCTGTGACTGGGGAAATTCTCTCGTCTAGACAGTGAACAGACAAGCTGAAACAAGAATGAGGAACTTGATTAGATGTATTCTACATCTAATAATAGACTAATAATAATGGACTAATAATCAAAGTTCTAGAAAAGGGAGCAAGCAAGAAATCAAACAATGTATTGTTGTGGTAGTTACATAATCTGTTGTCGATTGGAGAGGATTAAGGGGTGGAGTCTAGCCCATCAGTCAAATCAGAGCTCAATGATCTCATTTGCAGGTGCTAAGGAGAGCAATAGCTCACTGGAGGTGGGACACAAGCTAACTTTCTGGAAGATATTGCATCTCACAAGACACATGGAGCTATGCTTATGTCCTGAGCTGAAGGAGGCATGTGGAGACCCCTGCCGGCACTGAGAAGCTTGGAACCACAAGACTTTCCATCCACAGGCCTGTGATTGTCCTGCATCCAGCATCATTGCATGTGTTTTGTGAGTCTGAAGGGACTTTATAGATTGGTTCAGACATATGGGCAAATATAGGACTTAAGGACTGGATCTGGTCTTGGCTGGGATGTTTTCTCAAAATTCAATTGTTCTTGTAAGAAAGCTCTTTCTTATATACCAATGAGTTGCTATGAATTCGTTTCTCTAAACTACCCAGACCAACACAATGGCATTGGGGAAATCTGCTGCAAAGACATTTCTAGAAATTTTAAAAAGTGAAGATGTCTCTTTGATGACTAAGGTGTGATATTTTCAATAGCCTTATATGCAGTCTAGAAGAGAGAAGAAATGACTCATTCAAACAGTGGTGCTGTGGAGAATACTTCCTGTACCATGGACCGCTGGTGGAACAAACAAATCAGTCTTAAGAGAGACACCAGAGTGCTTCTTGGAAGCAAAGATGATGAGACTTCAGCTCATGCAGTTTGTACACATTGACTAGAAACAATCATTCTCTACCTAGGTTTGGTATGAGTGTATGAAAATGAAGGGAACTTTCAGTGATCGATGGGCATGATAGTCACAGTAACAGACTCCAACTCACATACCATCACAAAGAGGTTATGGAACCCCACGGAGTTTTGTCCCATTGTCTCTGTACTGTCACCATGAGTCAGAGTGAGTCAAAGACAACCACAATAAGGACAGCATTATAAGTGCAATTTTTTTTAATGCTGCTTCATTCGAGAAGCCTTCCTGGTCACCCAGACTGCAGCTAATCTCTGCTTCTCTTTTGTTCCCCTGATCCTTCCTACCAATCAGAATACTAAACAATTAGCTAGAACCCTGCACTGCTTGAAATGACGTTAAAAGCATCCCCAACTGCCCAGGCACAGAACCAATGCCAGCTGAGCTCACTGCTGCTGTAGCCATTCCAACTCAGAGACATATAAAACACATAGAACAGCATAGCATGGTGCAGTAGGGTTTTCCAGGGCCAGAAGTCTTTGCAGAAGCAGACTGTTACTTCATTTTTCCCCTATATCAGAAAGGCCAGTGAGTTTGAACCATCAGTCTTTCAGATAGCAGCCTTGTGCTTTAACTGCTGCAACACTAGGAATCCTTTGAGTGAAACAATTGGTAATATAGCAACCTTTGAACTAAGCTAATTGACTATATCTAAGCAGACTCTCCTCCCTCTAAAGGAACCTTGGTGACAAAATGATTGAAGCATTTGGATGGTAACTTCAAGGAAAGCAGTTGAAATCCACTCTCGTTAGAGGAAAAAGTTGATGTTGTCCTCTCCCATAAAGACTTATAGTCTCAGAAACCTTATGGCACAGTTCTGTTCTGTCTTAGAGTCACCAGGAGTCAAGCATGACTCAATGGTGGTGGAGTTTTCTTTGTTGGTTTGTTCTACAACCTCTAACAACAATGATGGTATGGCAAAGTCTCCACCTAGTCTTCACTCGATTACCTTACAACCAGTCAATATTGTCACATTAGATCATATGTAGGAATGTTAGATTTATCATCCCTAGATTTAAATTTCTAGTTCTCTGTATTGATATCGCTAATCTGGATTTAAGTCTATGACCTCACTGGGCCGCAGATTCCTTGTGTCTTAAAGAAACAATAAGTATCCATATCACACTTTGCTTTAATGAAGATGTAAAGACACAACCCATTTAAGAACTATCCACAGGGTTTTCTAGCTTTAGCCCTACTGATATTTGGAGCAGATAATTCTTGGTGTGTGTGGCAGGGAGGCTAATGCGAGCATATTAAGATGTTTAGCAGGATCCCTCACATCTACCCACTAGATGTCTTTGTTGTTAGTTGCTCTTGAATCCAAGTCATTGAAATCCATGTATGACAGAAGAAAGCACTGTCTCGTTCTTCACCTTCTTCAACATCATAGCTTGAGTCTATTGTGGTAGCTACTATACATTTGAATACCCTCCAACCCAGCAGTTATTTTTTAGCATTTTATAAAATAGTATTCTGTTGTAAACCACAGGGATTTGACTCCCTAGCTTTTGGAAGCTCATCATAGGTGACCCGGCTGGTATTTGAAAGCCAGTGACATCGCACCCAGCATTGAAGCAACCCATAAGCCACTACAATACAACACACTGGCAAGCACCTGACTGGATGCCATAACACCTCACAAATGTGTCCAGATATTGTCAAGTGTGCCCTGAGGGGGATGCCGAATCATCTTCCCTTGACATAATGCGACCAGCAACAGCTCAGTGAATTCTCTAACTACTACTAATCTGCTTCTTACTATCCATGCTGTCCTCTGAAAATCCAGCACTGATTTTGCCCCACCTGGGGCATCACAGAGAGGAAGACTTCAACTTGTAAAGGTCAGGGAGATTCAGGAATTTGACTGGTTGGCTAATGGTAGTTTCCTTACCAGTTAAATAAGAGCAGTGTGCCTATTACTCCAGGTGCTTGAAAAGTCAGTGAGTCAACACAGATGTACACTCGGTGACTATCACTGGACTCACACCAAAAGTGTCCCTCTGCGAGGTTGCTCTGCGAAGAGCCACTGCCAGCATTGGGAGGTAGGGACGTTGCTGGGCGTTGGATCACATGAGTGCTTGTCTTGGCAGAGCTCGGACACCACTGGTAAGCACAGCTGTGGGCAGCTGCTCCCAAGTTCCCTGGGATGAAGGCTTGCTCAGTGGATGAATCTTTTTGGCTTCGAGATGGTCACAGCTAAGCCCATCTGTGTATGTGCCAGACACGAAACAGAGTTGGCTTTTCTGACTATCTGTGACCTTCTCTGGCTATACTTTGATTAGACCTTTCTTCCAAGCTATCTCTGGTTCAACCCAAACCCTGAACCTTTCAGTTAGCAATTGAGCACTTAATTATTTCCCCCAGGGTCTGAGCCCCAGTGTTAAAGGCTAAGACTTTTCATTTAGAAACTTCCTTGTATTAGAAAACCTCATACTAGAATGAGAATAGGTGGGTCTTTTGAAATTGTGTGGTGGGGTCCTTCTGATGATGATGTGATGAGCACACACTTTTAACCTTTAGATCTGTCTGTGGGTTTCCCACTGAAGAAGACAGTTCGCTACATTTTGAAGGACCAGTAGAAAGTATGTAAAACTGAGGAAAACAGATCCCTTTCTGAGTCTGGGCCCACCGAAGATAAGTGTGCTCAAAGGCAGTGTGTTTGGAGGAAGGGCAAGGGGGGCTATGTTATTGCATTGTTAGGATCTGTCAATAAGACGAAGTCCTGATTAATGGAGCCTATGTAGATAATTTTCTAGGATATCAGATCAAGCCAAAAAGGGAGAAACTGAAACCCAGAAGGAGCCCAGATCAGGGCCACTGGAATGAGAACCCTTCTCCCAAGTTCCAGTAAAACTCTCTTTGCCACACAGCTGCCTCTTACTTACTAACCAGCCCTTGGAGTCACTGCCTCTTTGTCTCTTGACCTGGCCCAGATTCCTGGGGGCTCCAATCACATGAGACAAGGCAAATACGTTAATCATTTGTGTTACTGCCCAGCCAGCAGAGTTTCCTGAGCATGAGGCCTCTTGGCTTTGGAGATGGGTAGCATGTGCTCATTTCCCTACAGGGTTCAGCTTCATTTAAGTTCCAACAAATGAGAAATGCTATGAAAAAAATGTACGGCCCTTGACCTTTGCACTCTTCCAGTTGGCTGATGGTCTTGGTTGAATTCCTTCTTCATGAATCAAAGTCAAGAGTCAAGTTCCATTATTTGAAGGATTTCAGGCCCTTACTCAATGCCATACCCCTGCCTGGAATGCTCTTCCAGCCCCTCTTAGTCAGACTAAGTTTTGAGACTCAGCTCAGGTGCTGTCCCTTTTACAAAACTTTTCACACCCCTGCTTCCCCACCACATACTGTTCATATCACTTTCTCCATTCTCTGAGCCCCTCAATCAATGTCTCTGACACCCATTCAATGTCCTGCGTATCATCATTTGAATAAGAAGAAGAAAAGCTCAATCATTGTCATGTGACCTATTACTTAGTTTCCATTCATTCTCTCCTAGTTCAGGAGACCAGCAGTTCTAATGCAAACGATTACTTCCAGGGGAAGATGATTGTCAACTTGAGCTTCTGCAGCCCCAGGGTGCCTTGGTAATCTTCATGTGTCCTTGATCTCCTCTCCAACCCCCTACCACAGCCCCTGTTTTTCATTGCTTCCATGTCTAATCTTGTCTAATCTGCTCTTCACAATTCATACATATATCCATGGTGTCTACTACATTTCTACATTGGTTGCCATCATTATTCTCAAAATATTTGTTTTGTACTGAATTAGTATCAGCTCCTCATTTATCCCCTTGCTCCCACTACCCCCTCCTTAATGAGCCCTTAATAATTTTTAAATTATTATTATTTTGTCATTTCTTACACTGTCCAATGTCTTCCTTTACCCAATTTTCTGTTTTCCATCCCCCAGAGAGGAGGTTATATGTATATCCTTATAATCGGTTTCCCATTCCTACCCCATCTTTCTTCCACCCTTCCAGTATCCCCATTCTCACCACTGGTCCTGAAGGGATCATCTGTCCTGGGTTTCCCATGTTTCCAGCTCTTATCTGTACTGCTGTACATCCTCTTGTCTAGCTGGATTTGTAAGGTAGAATTGGGATCATGATAGTGTGGGTGAGGAAGCATTGAAGAAGTAGGGGAAAGTTTTATGCTTCATCATTTCTACACTGCACCCTGACTGGCACGTCTCCTCCCCATGACCCTTCTGTAAGAGGATGTCCAGTTGCCTACGGATGGGCTTTGGATCCCCAATCTGCATTCTCTCTCCTTCACAATGATATGTTTTGTTGTTCCTTGATGCCTGGTACTTGATCCTTTTGACACCTCGTTGTCACACAGGTTGATGTGCTTCGTCCATGTGGGTTTTGTTTCTTCTGAGCTAGAGCACTGCTTCTTTACCTTCAAGCCTTTAATACCCCAGATGCTACATCTTTTAATTAGCATCTATCTTCACCACATTTGCTTATGCACCCATTTAGCACAGACATATAATTAGCTTAGGACAGTGTATTAGTCCGGGTAATTAGAAAACCAAATTCATAAACATGCATATGGATATAAGAGAAAGGTTTATATACAAGAGGAAAGGAACATTAAGAAAACATCCCAAACCAGTCCAGTCCAAAGTCGTAAGTCTGATACCAGTCTATAAAGTCTCCTTCTAACTTATGAAGCTTGTGCAATGACAGCAGGACAATCACAGGCTAGTGGGTGCAGAGTCTTGTATATCCAGCTCAGATAGAGGCATCCCGGCACTGGCAGGGTTCTCCCCCCTAGCTCTTTGTTTTCAGGGCTCAGAGTCCATCAGCAGTATCCATTGGCGGTACAAGCATGGCAGTGATCTCTCTGTGGCTTCTCTGGCCCCAGAGGTCTGATTCCGTTAGGGCAAGCCCATGTGGCTTCTCCTCTGGCTCCTCCAGGTTCCAGGACTCAGGGTCTATCAGCATGCTGTCATCTCATCTTGTCAGTAGTTCATCTTCCAGGAACTCAGGCAAGTCTGTCTTCTCCAATTGGGAAATACCACTTGACTTTTCAGGAAAAAGCCATGCCCACACAGAGGCCTCATTGGCTATGTCGAGAGTGACACCCTAGACTCTACCCCTACACTCACAATCATGAAATTGACATCAAGGACATGACCGCCACAGACAGCCACCTACATTAATCTTATGTTAATAATATAACAAAACAAATCCTATCCCTAAAACAGGATGAATAGGGGTTTGGGTCTGAACACATATTTTAGGGGAACACAACTCAGCCCATAATATTATCCCACCAAAATTGTACATCCTTAAGATTTCTACCCTGATTCTTTTGATAACCTGTATCTCAGGCCAACAGCAAGATTGGGATTCATTCTTCTTGGGGATGTCATTCTTTATCTCACACATTGGTTTCTTTCTATCTATCCTCATAACCACCGTCTTATGCAGCAATCTCCTCCTCTCTCCTGGAAGATGACAGAAGCCTCTGAACCAGTCTCTAATTTATTTCACTTCTTGTTAATTGCTCCAAAATCTCACCATGGCCTTTTAAAAAGTTCTACTTAATTATGTGACTCTTTCTAAAAACCTGTGATCTAGCCATATTGTCTACAGAACTCCAACTCACTCTTAAAGATCTTGCTCTCATTGTTTTTCTAATGGCTTCACAGAGTGTAAACCTGGACAATGCTTTTCAATGTTGTCCCCAAAGGACCCTTACCAGGAACCCCTGAGAGTCTTGAATTAGAGTCCCTCATGTATCTCTGTGGGAGTAAGATCCCATTGAAAGATCAACAGCTGATGTATGAATTATGCCAACTTCACTTTCTATGCTACGTTTATGGATACATTAATATCCTTTAGAAGTTTAAGAACTTCTATTTCCTTAGTCAATATTACATGCAACCATGATAGCTAGCTCATACAGATATTTATATATATAGCATTAGCAGGGCACCAGGATTTCAGATTATATGTTCTTCCCAGAATGAGAAACACAGATGTCTAACCCTTTGTTCACACCTCTACCACATCTTCTGGCCACCTGGTCCTGTCCCTGTGCAACTCAGAGGGTAGTGAGGGAACTCTGCCCTCTGTAATGGAATCATACGTGCCAAAGAGCATCTGCTATATGGAGGGTTAGTGTGTTCTCAGTATCAATTAAAAGTTAAATGCATTCACTATCCTGACACTGGAAACTATCCAGAAACCCATGCACTAATAACAACAACACTATTAACACAGCACCAGTAGTTACGACTTACATGATGCTGACTTTGGACTAAACATATATCTAAGTTTATAATAAAAAAAATAAGTTTATAATGAACTGAAGAACTTCAAAAAGTTTGTAAAAGTATTCCATATTCCTTAATTTCATTTCTTCAGAAACCCTCTCATATAGTAACACATTCAGTTCCCAGACCCACACTACTACATGTTATATGAATCACCAAGTCTACCCTTAACTCGTGGAGAACCCCATAGACAGCAGGATAATACTTCTCTGATCTGTAGATTTTCATTGAAAGTTTGGGGAAGTAGATCTCTCTAGTGTGTTGATCTGGAAGTCCCACTGAAGTATGCTCAGCATCCTCTAAGCAATATTGTGGTAATCATTCCAACTATGTTAATGAGAAAACTGAGCATAAATTTGAACTGTATAACTATACTTACTAATTAGCAACTTAACTACCTTGTTAAAACACATTCCAATTGTACTAGGAAGAACAATACTATTAATAATACTCACACATCTCAGCATTTTGCATTTACAGCAATAGTAAATCTATTAACCCATAAATCAATGCTTAATGGCAAAGTTGGGTGGGGGTGCTGGAGTGGGCAAGTCACCTTTCTCTTAGGGCCACCTGGGGTGTGGTAAAGTGGTCACAGAAGGTAGTGTCACTTGATGGAGCTCAAGGCCTGTCAGGACAGAAGCTTCAAACAGTGCACAGAATGAGTATGGTGGGCTCAGTTCCCAACTGCTCAGGCAGCAGTCATAGTGCACCAGGATGCTCAGTCAGAGCCCACACAGCTTGGCAGGCAGAAGCTCGCCATAGAAGAGTGGGGTGGGGTCAGACATGAAGGGGGAAAGCAGGGGTGAGTCTGCAGGTGCAGGATCTGGTAGCCACAGCCAGGAGCCCAGACTAGAGGTGGTGTGGGTCCGGCAGATCGAGTGGACTCGAAGGGCCCATTGCCCTCCTGAATCTGCAGAAGAATCTATGATGCTGGGAGCGACTGGGATACAACAGACAGCATCAAAGGGAGAGAGGCAGCCCTGTGATGCAGGGACAAGGACAGCTGAAAGGCATATTTGTAAGGAAGAATTGGGGCCATGAGAGTGGAGGAAGGAAACATTAAAGAACTAGAGGGAAGTTGTGTTTCATCAATGCTGTACTACACGCTGACTGGCTCATCTCTTCCCCATGACCCTTCTGTAAGAGGATGTCCAGTTGCCTATGGATGGGCTCTGGGTCTACTCTGCACTCCTCCTCATTCACAATGATATGATATTTTGTTGATGGGATCAGGTATCAAACATAACTTTTGAGCTATCTGAGCAGCAGAGATAGAGATAATGGGAGAAGGGGAGAGAGGAAGCAGGCAGAGGAAGACAAAGGCCAGGTGAACAGAGTGAAAAAGATAAGAGTCATGGGATGCTCCAAACAACAGAAAAGGAAGGAATAGAAAAGGCTGGGATTCAGAAGTGGACTTTTAGCCAACACGGAGAAAATAAATTTCTATACTTTCTAGTCACTCATTTTTGGCATTTCTATCACATTAGGTCTAGGAAACTAAGTCAGAGGAACAATGGGGAAGACCTATTTTTATAGAATCATGAGTGAGGTTCAAATATCAAAACCAGGGATCAAGGCATGAGGACAGCAGAATTGGTTGTTTGATGCAGAATACTCTGAACCACTAGTGGAGCAAGTGCTTAGCAAAGAGCCCTGCGGCGTAGTGGTTCCATGTCAGCCTGTTAACAGAGAAGCACCAGCCGTTCCACTGGAGAAAGACCCATCTGTCTGTTCCCCTGCAGCATTACAGCCTCAGAAACCTGCAGGGGTAGTTCTTCCCCACAAGATAGGCTCATTCTGAGGTGAAGTCAGCTCGGTGACAGTGATTTTGGCTGGGGATTGGCATAGGATTTCATCAAGTGCTGCAGTCATAAGTGACTTTGATGACAGGGAGACTAGCATGCGACTGAATGCACAGGGCATACCGGGGAACATCAAAGAGATGGGTTGTCCTTGTTGTTACATTGTTAAGTACCATCCCATCAGTTCTGACTCAGTGAATCCTATGCACAAAAGAAGGAAGTGTCTATTGTTGCAGGGACTGCATCTTTCCAGGTTATCCACTGCCTTCCTCCTTTTCACTGCCGCTCTACTTTACCAAGCATGATGCTCCCCTCTAGGGACCAGTCTCTCCTGATAACGTGTCCACAGCACGTGAGCCAAAGGCTCCCCATCCTAACTTCTAAGGACTGTTGGCTGTAGTTCTTTCAAAACAGAGTGTTTGTTTTTTTTCCTTCTAACACTGCAGTATTTTTGATATTCTTGACCAGCGCTATATATAATTTCAATACATCAATTCTTCTTCGGTCTTCGTTCTTCAGTGCCCTGCTTTCCCATGCATAGAAGACCAGTGAAATCATGACGGCTTGGGTCAGGCGCACCTTACCTCCTCAAAGTGACTTCCTTGCTCCTCAGCACTTGAAAGAGGTCGCATGCAGCAGATGTCCCCAATGCAAAGGATCACTCAATTTCTTGACTGCTGCTTCCATGAGCATGGACGGTGGATCCACGCAAGATGACATCTTTAACAGCTCAATCCTTTCTCTGTTTGGCATATTACCCTTTGGTCCAGTTGATACAATTTCTGCTTTTTACGTTGATTTGTAAGCCATACCGAAGATTGCGATCCTTGATCTTCATCAACGAGTGCTTCAAGGCCTTTTCACTCTCAGCAAGCAAGGTTGTGTCATCTGAAAATCACAGGTTGTTCATAATCTTGTTGCATTCTTCATTGCAGTAGTACATTGGCAGTCAGCTTCCAGAGGTTCGTGCTGGATTCAGAAGAGAACCTGGAGCAAGGGAGATCATGGATAGTGTCTGGTGGACCTTGCTTAAAGGCAGAGGATATTAGAACACTGTTTCTTTGTGCTTGATTAACTATGCAAAGACCTTCAACTGTGTGGATCATAACAAACTATGGATATCCTTGAGGAAAAATGGAAATTCCAGAACACTTCACTTTTCTCAAGTGGAACTTGTACATGGATCAAGAGGCAGTTGCTTGAAAACATGGGGCTACTGCAAGGTTTAAAATTAGGAAAGAATGGTATCAGGGCTATCTCTGTTCTGAGCAATTAAGGGAAATAGTGCTTAGAAAACATCATTGAGGGATGACAGATGGTCTTTAATATTACATTAAGGAGCATGAAATTTACTTAAGGAGTAAACAAACTCTAACATCTGATGGATGATAAAGGTTAACAGGAAGATACAATGACCATGGTAGGTGCTTCACAGAAAATAATTCAATCACATATAGAAATTTAATTGCATTTTGACATTCAAATGATAAACAGTGCAGAGAAATGAATCAAAACTTCCAAAAGGAAATGGATATATTTGGATTCCCATGTAATCCTAGCTGCAGACTAAGAATAATTAAATACTTATGGCATGGCCCTGCTCATGAAGGAAACACGCAAGATGTGGGCGCTATAGCAAAGTGCAGCGAAGAAACTAGATGGTGCTCATTTTTCAGAAAGAATAGTGTCTGGGGTTTTAAATGCTTGTTTTCATAGGAGAAGTCATCATAATGAGATGTCAACCAAGCCCACATGAAAGAAGCACACTAACCAGCATGGTCCAAAAATTGTAAATAATATAACTCAAATATGAAGAAGAATTGAAATCAGAGTTTTAGTTGTGCAATTCTGGGTTGTAGAAGGCTGTGGATGACAAAAGAAGCCACAGACATAATTGCAGAATCTACACAGAAAACAGCCTCCATCTAGTAATTTCCCTCTGACCACAATTGAGAGATTGGAATAGCTTAGTTATCAGATAGAGAGTATTGTAGAGACTATCCTAGTAGCTTAACATGAAATGCCTGATTTAAAAAAAATAGAAATTGATCCATGTGATTCTCTCATTTTATACTTAAAATGTAGTCTATAGGGTCAGGGGTCAGAATGAGTCACAAAGAACTAAAGTGCATTGTTCTTTGAAAGGCCCATAGAAAAGTAATTGGGATCTCTAAATCTGTATACCATTGATTGTGTTAAGGGGTGGAAAGAAAATCAGAAAAGTCTTTGTGTCCTAGGAATAGGGATAAATAATAAAATTGAAAACTAGCTGTCTAGCATAAATTCACAGAGTCCAAGGACTTTGACCTTGGCCACAGGTCACCCTTGGCCCTTCTCAACTTCTACAGGTTGGTGTCCTGTGTATTTGATCCTTTGGTATGCAGGCCTTTTAATTTGTAAATTATATAAGACATTGCAAAGTCAGGCAAGTAATTGCAAATGATTTCTGCTTTTACTAACTTAGTCTGGAAATGAAATCTGATTCCGGGAAAAGACAGACATAAAATCCAGGGAGAAGTGAGATCAATTAGAAGATAAATCCAGCCAAGTTACCCGCTATGGGATGCCATGTTTCCTTTCCCTGGTCAGGATCTTACACAGAAGAAAAGAAAACACATGCTGATGGCTGGGCTCATCCAAAGGCAAACAGAGATGAATATTCACTTTGCCTTGTTTGGGGACACACACTAGTGCTATGATGGTGGTAGATATACTCAGAAATGCCAATAGATTCCTCCAGAGAGAGCCAGAAGATTCGTCAGAGAAGATAACATTTGAACTAACTTTTGCAAGTTTAGAAGATACTTTTTCAGACAAACAAAAGTCAGGAGAGAGAGTGTTCCCCAAAGAAGAAATAATCTGTGCAAAGACATAGTCATAAAAGTCACATGATAGGGGAAAGGGGAAGGGGAGGGGGGAAGTAGTTCAGTGGCAAGAAAACAAGGTGATTGGAAGAGAAGTGAACAAAAAGAAGGGGCAAGGTATGAAAGAGCATGGTATGTTGGAACAATGCCAATTTGTCTCAGGCAGTAGGAGGCTGCATTTAAGGAGGAATGTAGAGGGAAGAAGGCTGGAGTAGCCTCTTGAGGGATTTCGATCTCTGTCTCTAAAACCTGGTCCTTCCACTGTTGGCAGCACTGAGGAGCCACTAGATGTGTTTGACCAGGGGAGGGACATTGTTAGCACCAGCGTACTTGAAAATGAGAAGCCCTGTTGTTAGAGTGGGTTATGAGTTGGGCTGCTAACAGCAGAGTCAGCAGTTCAGACCCACTAACCACTATGCAGATCAAAGAGGAGGCTTTCTGCTCCCAGAAAGATTTACAGTCTTGGAGATCCACGGGGACATTTCTCCACCAGAGGTGACAGGGTGATTTGCTTTCCTCACATTGTGAGGCACTTGGAAGCAGGCACAGAGCTGGGCCTTCCTAACCTGTGCATCCCTGGGACACAATATGGACTGATGTGATTCACCAGCATGCCTAAATGGTTGGGGTTGATATAGCTGTCTGTCCTGTTATACTCACATACCCTAGCACATGCACCAAGTGGTTCTGAGCCTAGCTGAGTCACGAGAGCATGCCTGCTTTTGCATTTGTTCATTGGTAGTTCAATATCAATTAACTTTAAGTGCCCCTTGATTACCCCTCAGGCAAGAAATGTGAAAGCAGGTGTTTGCTGGTACCTGGCATGATTTCCTGTCATCAGTATCCCACAAATACCTTGGATGCCATTCCCATACAGACCCTGTTCTATAAAACTACAACTGATTCCTGAAACCGGAGGTAGCTGATTAGAGAATGGACATAGCTGGGTTCCCAACACCTGTGTGAACCTGGATCATGACCCAACACATGGGAACTCTCCAGTCAAATAACTGTACCACACAGTGCAAGCTATCCCTTCACACCTACTGTTGGTCTTGATTGGATTTTACAATAACCTAACAAAATAGGTTATCATTCCTTCTTTACAGATGGGAGCCCCAAAGTCTAGAATGCAGAGAGTGATGGTTCTCATCTCGATCCTGGCTATTCTTGAAATTCACCTCGGGGCACTGGGAAAGTCATCATGAAGCTAGGCTTCCTCCTCTTGGCGTCAGGTGCCACCGTGTCCATTCCATCTCAGAGACACCCTCTGCACCACAAAGTAAAACTCTGCCTGAAAATAAATAAATAAACAAATAAATAAAACTCTGCCTGTTCCCATGCCACTTCCACAACTGTGGCTATGTTTGAGTCCATCCAGCCATCATTGTGTCAGTCTGCCTTGTCAGAGCTCTCCCTCTTTTTCGTTACCCCTCTGCCTTACTAACCACACTGTCCTGCTCCCTCCAGAGACTGTCCTTCCCTGACACCATGTCTAAAGTATGTGAGACAAGTCTGGGCTTCCTTGCCTCTTGGGATCATTCTGGCTGTACTTCTTCCAGGGTCGCTTTGTTGGTTCTTTTGGTATGCCTGGTGCTTTCCATATTCTAGACCATTCAAAGCAGAGTCACTATGGCAAGACTTAGGGATCAGTGTCCAAGGTCACATGGCTGATGAGAATCAAACTTCTCTAGCAGCAGTCCCAGGTGCCATGAGATAATTCAACTCAGCCGCTTTTTCTGGGAACTTTTAGTTGGATATAACTGTTAAAGAGGGGCCCCCCCACCTTTTTTTTTTCTTTTTAATGTCTCTAGGCTACATCCAAAGGATCTAGCATAGCAAATTAAGCGCTGAACTGCTAGGCAAAAGGTCACCAGTTTGAACTTACCAGCTGTTCTTCGGAAGATTTACAGCCACAGAGACCCCATGGAGCAGGTCCTCTCTGTCCTAGATAGACACTACATCGGAATCAACTCTAAAACATTGAGTTTGAGTTGTGTTTTGGGTTTTTTTTTTTTTCTTGAAATGTTGCTTTTGATCTCAATCCAAAGGATTTACTGGTGGCTTTGATGGTGTGTTAACTGTTTGGGTTCCTCAGGCCTGGCTTACTCATGACACAGAAGTCTCTTTCCCTGCCAAGAAGGGGTTTCCTGCCACAGGGACGTCACCCCTGCCTCCTCTTTGATTGGGGCAGAGCAAAGGGCAGCTCTGGCAGCTTTATGGGCTGCCTCATAGGCCGCTGACATGGCCGCCTGATGGATAGCCTGCCACGTGGTGCCTAATTTCAGCAAAGGCTCTCACTCAGGGTATGTGTTTTGGCTTCTTTTTATGAGATTTGGGTTAGCCCATGAATCAAAGAGTGCCCATGTTGGAAAAGAAATTGCAAGATCATCTACCACCTCCACTATCATCACTCCTCAAACACTTTCCTGATGGGAAAAATGGAGGCTTGTTTGATAATTAAGCATCAATAAGTGCCAACATAATAAAGAATCTCAGACCAAAGGGCTATTTTTAAAAAGACATTGTTTTAACATCAAATATAGACCAGAAATTTTGCTTGCATGCTACAGTGTACAACTTCAGAAGGTACAATTTTTATTGCATCTGATTAAGGAGTTCAAGGGTCCTCAAGAATAGTGCTTAGGAATACTGACTAAATTAAAATACCTAGAGCAGTAAACAAAAAGAATTAGGAATGTTGACCAAATTAAAATATCTGGAGCATTTAAGAAGAGTCTGATAAATTTTATTTGTCACCCTTAATAGTTTCAAATCCTGAGTGGAGAAAGTCAATCAAGGTCCTCAGATGCATTAAAAGCTATTTGGGGCCAATGTATCTTTTTAAATGAGGACTCTTGGTGGCGAATTGTTTATGTATTCAGCAGCTGAAGGAGAAGTGGGAGGGTCAAATCTTTCCAGAGATCCTGCAGGAGAGAGATCTAGCCAGCCACTCTCACGTGAAAATTGATGGATCAGTTCTATGCTGTCGCCTCAGGTCCTGATGAATATGAATCAGCTGGATGTCACCCAATAGCAGCAACAACCTTTTAAAGCACCTTCATGTAAATTTCCACCTGAAATCCTTACATGATGAGCACGCATCCTACCAATTAAGGAGGAAACCAGAGTGAGGAAAACTCCCACTTGAACGGGTGAGATGTGTTCAACATCACACTGTTAGCAAATGGAGTGGATAAATAGTTGAATTCAGACTCTAACTAAACCCAAATGTTCCTTCTCCTACATACCTAGTTGATTCCCTTGTACACTCAGGGGGAGGGGGGGAGGCAGGGGGGCAGGGAAATTTTCTTCAAAAGACTCCCCTACTTTATTCCTTAGTTTCAGATTCCCCTCCACCTGGAATGTCCCAGCAACTACTTTCTCTCTTTCTCTCTCTACCTATAAAAAGCCTCCCCTCTTTAAGGGAGCAACTTAGATATCCTCCAGAATCTAAACCAAAGATCTCGATGCCCTCATTCTTCTAGGAGAGAACCAGCTCCCCCTACTTTATCTGTACTCCGAAATGTCGTTTCATACCACTTCCACATTTTACCTTATACCATTACTACTTATTTGCTTCTTTATCCTGTCTCTTGAAAGTTCATAATCATAAGAAATCCACTAAGTCACCATCAGAAATTCAGTGCTCAGACCAGAGCATTGCTATGGGCAGATGGGACAAAAACAAAAGAGAAAAGCTATGTGATGCCCATGTTTTGTTGGGAGAGATCGAATCAGTCTTCCCTTTGCTGTTGGTCAATTTGGGAAGACTGCCTGGAGGAAGTTGTAGGTCTGAGATCATGAGGAATTGTGAAGTCTCTGGATGCTTTTAAGTTCTTCTTATCCCTTTATGTCTCTGATGTCCAAAAGGTGTTGAAAGTACTTTGGTAGAAATCAGTAGTTTGTCAAGCTTGGTTAAAGTCATATTTGAATATGAGAAGTGGGAAAATGTGTGCAAAGACTAGCGTGGTAATAATTTAAGATTTATCCGAATAAGATGTTCCATGAAATGTGAAGGGCTGGCTGAAGTAATATATTTCTGGCAGCCAAGTGTCCTAGAGAAGCTGAAAGGAGGCATGAGAGGAGAACATTTTGTAGACACTCTGGATGCTTTACAACCAAGTCACTTTTCGTTCTCATTCTCAGAGAAAAGCACAGTGCTCTAAAGGTATAAAAGTAAAAATCCTCCCTGTGTGTGTGTGTGTCAGGTATCTGATAATGTCTAGCACGTGTGCCTTGCTTTTCCATCTATGAAGCATTTTCAGTCTGTTCTTGTGGTCGCCTAACAAGCCTGTGTGGCAGACAAACCATGGATGGGTGAGCAGTGCTTGAAGCTAAAACTCACAGTGCGGTTTAATTTGTCATTGTCTTTTTAAGAAGATGTTTAGTGGGACACATGTTTTCTTTTTAATGACCTTTGATTCTTCTTCTAAGACACAAAGACTAACTCTTTGAAGACAACTCTCCCCCACTAGGCAATCTAATCCACAGGAAGTGAAGCAACTCTGTGTAATAAAAGGACTACGAGAAAGTCTTTAAGCAAAAGAATGAAACATTTTGGTTCCTGGAACTCATCTGTGGACTCATCTCTGGAGTACTGCATGACCTTGGACAAGGCCTTATAATTATCTCAAATTTTAACTCTCTAGACTAGGAGTTAGTCATTTCAACCCCTTTGGTGCCAGAAATCTCTAGACACTGTCTAATAAATTAAATTTCATAATATGTGTTTTGTTGGTTTCTATGTGATTTCCTCAAGGCACCTTCTCTGACCAACCTATGCAGTGTTTTCTCTCATTTTAGGGTCTCTGAATGAAGCCAAATGATGTATAGGCTGAATTGATAACTGGTTTAGGCTGACTTCTCTAGAGAAGCCAGACCAATGATCTCTCTCTCTCTCTCTCTCTCTCTCTCTCTCTCTCTCTCTCTCTCGCTCGCTCTCTCTTTCTCTCTCTCTCTCTACACACACACACACACACACACACACACACATGCACGCACATGCACACACATACACTTGTACTCTGTGTCTTTACCAGCATCTCCCCAAAGAGAAGATATTGCTCATCTGATTGGCTAAACCTTGATACTTCCTGAAATATGGGCAAAGGCAGGATGCAACTGTGAATAAGTGTATACTCCTTCCAGAGACATAAGGAAGACAAGTGTTCACCATGCCTCACTCTCTGAGTTCAAGCATGGCAGACTTCCTCCCATTTTTGTTGCCTTAAGAAAGCATTCACTGTTCTTCCGTGTGACTTGTTATGGGATGCAAGTGTCAAACAAGTCATCCTCATTGCATGTCTCATTTTGGCACTTTGCTTTATGATTTTTTGAGTGGGGCATCACTCACCTCTGGTGGTCATGGGAGTTACCCAACCTTGCTCCTGGAGAGCTGCTGCTGGATTTGAACTGCCAAGCCCATGGGCCACAGTGCCACACTCAACCACTACGCCACTGGAGCTCAACCCACTTTATGATGTTTTGCAGATAGTGTGCATCTATTAATTTGAGGCCAGCCTGTGTTAAGCAAGTCTATAAAAACATTATTCTGTGTATGCTCACTTGGTGTCTCTGTGCCACATTTTGATAATTCTGACATTTCACAGAACAATTTTATACTTAGCAGACTATCACATTGTACAAATATAATGGTTATATGTACTGGGGAATCAAAGGATTATGTGACTAATTTTAATCATGGTATTCACCTTATTTTAGAGCTCTACAACCAAACTAGTAACAGCTCCAAGTCATGCCTATAGTTGTTTGGCGAAGTAAACAT
Organism: Nesogale talazaci; assembly: GCA_004026705.1. Lineage (NCBI taxonomy): Eukaryota > Metazoa > Chordata > Mammalia > Afrosoricida > Tenrecidae > Nesogale > Nesogale talazaci. The sequence goes on from PVJH01003334.1 coordinate 19,459, forward strand.
GGGGACTACTTCACCAACATAAACATCCCACTTTATAGAACTTTCTCCTATTTGTAATTATTGCTATGCATCAAAATGAGGGCCAGTGGTGACTCTCTAGTATGAGTTTCACAGTATGTGGGAGACCCAGGTTTGACTCAGACAGTATACCCCAAGTGCTTCTGCCAGGAGAGAGTTATATACTGTGCTATCATGCTAAACAAGTGTCGGTGAAACTTCACAATTAGTACAGACTAGGAAGAAAAGCCTAGCAACCTACTTCTAAACATCAGCCAATGTAAAACTCCATCAAACTTTACCTTAATAGCCATAGTCCATCATGTGAATAGCTCAGAAATAGGTAGTGTTTTGTTCCCTTATGCGTGGATCATCATGAGGTAAGGGCCAAGTTTATGTTGGCCAGCAGAAGTTGTCTTAGTCTTGTTAGTTCAACCAAAGTGAAACACACTGCTTTGTTTTCAATCAATTTTGACCCATCATGACTCTAAATAAGTTTTCCAGGACCTTGAGAGAAACCAGCTTCATCTTTTTCCCAAAGAGAAGCTGATGGTTTTAAAGCTTTAACCCTGAAGTTAGTAGTCTCATACTTACTTGACAGTACCATCAGGTCTCCTTGTTAGGGTGCCTTCAACAAAAAGCTCAATAAAAAGCTCAATCAAAGCAGAGGCTTCTAAAGGGTTCTACTGAGCCAGGCACATTCAAAACTCAAAGGTCATCTTAGCATGTAGTGGTGAGTGTTTGAGGGATGACCAAGGCACAATCTTGATAACTTTGCAAAAGGGCATACAGCAATCATGGAGACTTATTTTGAAGAAGTTTTAAGAAAATGGAAAGCTATCTTGCTGAAGAAAAATACAAGAATGTTGTACAAAGGATCTTTTTTGCCTCGTGACAATGTACCTCCTTGTTCTTTGAAAGTAGTTGAGTTAGTCCGATAGACTAGGGGAACAAATTTCAGAGACACACATATAGGTATAAGGAAAGGGTTTATATGCAAAAGAAATGTGACCCTAAGAGGGCATCCCAATCCAGTCCAGTGCAAAGTCCTAAGTCCAGTAATAAAGCATATGCCCGAAATCAGTCTACAAAGTCTGCTTCCGACTCAGGAAGTCACAGGTCAGTGGGTGCAGAATTCTGGTGCTGGCAGGGGTCTCCCCATGGCTCCTCACTTCCAGGGCTCAGGTCCATCAATAACATACCACTCCAGCTTCAGAGGTCTGTCTTCATCAGGGCTAAGCTGTGTGGTCTCTCCACCGGCTACTCCAGCCTCCCAGCCACCGCCATTCTGTGTTGCCTGTGGTTAATCATCTCTGAAACTAACTCCCAACAACTGGGGAAGATAGCTTCTCATCTTCACGAGGGAAATACAGCGATATTTCCCAAGAGTCTCAGGTGAAAGCCATGCCCACACAGAGGCCTCATCAGCTACTCAATGGCTTTCTCCTGATTAACAGGCCAGACTCCACCCCTACATTTTAATTATAAAATTAACATAAGCAGATGACTGCCACAGTAGTCAATGATGTCATGTGAGAATTTTATTGGGAAATTTAAACCCATCCATCCTTCAGTCCTCCTCTTGCCCCCTCAGAATCCTTATTGTTTTTTCAAAACTCAAGGATTATTTAAAAGGTACATGAATTGAGTCTTTAGAAGATGTCAAAATTGTTGTTTTGATGTGGTAGAAATCAGTGAGTATATAATACTTCAAGGAAGGCTTTGAAAGATGAAGACAGTGTATTCAGAAGAGTACAAAATTGGATGGAATACATATCAAGAAACAATAACTTCATATTTGGCATTTTTGTTTAATAAAGATATATATGATTTAGAAGCAAAATATTTTACTTACACTTTAACATAAAAATTACACATAAATTATCAGTGAACTTCATAATCACAATGAGTGACTTGGCATCAGACTCATTTAAGTTAGGTTGCAACTCAGCTGTTTTTTAATTGTGTGACCATCAGCTAAAGTATTCAACCTATGAGAGCATCAACTTCCTCACTCTGGAAAATTAGATAATGTTAGTTTTTTCTCAAGAAGTTGTGAGCATTACAGAGATTTGTTTGTAGTTTCTCGTGTGTGATAAGTAGTTGGTGTCTATGCTGTGGAAAAAGTGAACCAAAGTTAAAAACAACCTCCTACCCTACATAACATAGGGTAGAACGAGAGCTGTCTCATATTAAAGACTTTGAACTCCCACCCAGCCTGGATCCTGGGGTAAACAAGCTTGGCATGGTCACCAATTAGTCCATTGACTGCTAACTAGAAAACAGTTTATTGTGACCCTGTGTAGGTCTGAGCCAATTCTCAATTCATATCCAGTCAATTTCCTCCAAGGCCTTATGGCAGGAACATTCTGTTGCCATAATTTTGAAGATACCCTATGAGTGATATGCTCTCCACAGGAATAAAACACACAAGGTTTTGCTGTTTTGCCTCAGAAACTTCAGTTACTAGAGATCTGTGAGATTAATTTTGAGCTTGTAAATTAGAGAGACAAGGCATCCTCAGAAAGAAATGATTCCCAATTCAAAATTATAGACTGCCATCCCTGGAAGATACTGGAGGTTGTTTTTCTGATCCAATCTTCCTGTCTTACAATAGATAAAACAGGCCCAGAAGGAAGCAGTTGGCCCAGGTGAGCCATACCACCAGATTCTGATTAAAATAGCATTAGTATTTAGCTGTCCTTTGGGTCTCTGACATATTGACCATAGCAAGTCTCTTTGTAGAGTCAGAGAACGTTTTACAAATCCATTCAGAGGGCTTTGAAGCAAGATGATTTTCTGAATGTGTATGCATCCCTCAGCTACAAGAAGGGACTTTGTTCCTCTGGGCATGATGTCTTGGTCCTCATCCCTTCTCTTTTACTCTCGGCTATAACTTGTCAAGATGTTGATTCCCAGGAATCTATAGCCAGGCTTGTGATTATAAGTCTTGGCACACACACTTATTCACAGATGTTACCCAAAGCATTCTGAACATCAGGGCAACCATTTGAAGAACCAAGCCTGTGTAGACATTGAGCTGTATGGTGTCTAAAGATCATTCTCTATCATCACCTTCCACAACCCTGTTGCACCTGCTGCTTGTTGTTATCTCATGTTTGAATTCATTAGTAAAATACATGGTATTCATTTACATGTTTGTGTCCTTTAACAGCAAATGTCATTCATGAAGCAAAGGGCTATCATGGAGATTTCCTTAGGTCTTGGGCAAGGTAGGTGCTCAGGAAGATATGAAAGCAGGAGGAAGTAGAGAAGGTAAGGGTGGACAGGTGTGAGAGGCACACTCCCTCTGCTTCCTGCACCTCTATTTTCTGTTCTAGATTCAGGTAATGAAGAATCCTCTGTTTTCATTGTTGTTAGGTGCACTTGAGTGGGTTCTGACCCCTAGCAGCCTAGTGTACAACAGAACAAAACAGTGTACCATCATCACAACTGTTGTTCTGTTTGAGCTCATTGCTGCCAGCACTGTGTCTATCATCTGGTTGTGGACCTTCCTCCTCCTTTATGCTGACTTACTTTACCAGAAAAAATGAGGAAGATCCTCAACCAAATGACTGACACACTGACTGCAGCGATGGGCTTACACAGGAAATTGTGCAGATAGTGTGTTGGACATAAGGCCGCTATAAGCAGACAGAAGGTTGGTTTGTTCGTTTGTTTTCAGAAGAGTCTTAATGCCATAGATGGTCACACTTCGATTTACCTGTTGGGATGCTAAGCAGAAACTTTATGGTAAGAACCTGGGCTTTCAACTCACATATTTACCATCTTGGAAATCCAGGGCAGATGTGAGAACAGTTCTACTCAGTCCTGTCCCGTAGCAATGAGTCAGAATTGACTCGATGGCACTGAGGTTTTTTGATCTTGGATGTACTTTTTCAGGAACTGGTCTCTCCTAATAACCTGTTCAAAGTAGGTGAGATGAAGTCTTCAGATCCTCAGTTCTAAGGCACATTCTGGCTGTAATCTCTTCCAAGATAGGGTTTTCATTCTTTAGGCAATCCAATGCTTTCAATAATCTTCAACAACACCATCATTAAAATGCATAAATTCTTATCCTGCTTTCCTTGTTCACTGTCCCACTTTCACATGTATATGAAGCTATTCAAAATAGGATGCCTGAGTTGGCATACCTTACTCCTCCACATGATAGCCAGTCTCTTCAACACTTAAAGAGGCCTTATGCAGCAGATTTGTCCAATGAAATACATCATGTGATTCCTTAACTGCTGCTTTCATGAGCATTCATTGTGGATGCAAGTGAAATTAAATCCTTAACAACCTCAAAATTTTCTTTGTCAAGTATGATGGTGTCCATTGGTCTTGTTGCAAGTGTTTCTGTGGTCTTTTCCTTGTGTGATAATCCATGCTGAATGTTGCCCTCCTTATCCTTTACCCACAGATGCTTCAAATCTTCTCAGTTTCTTAGCGCTTCTTATTTCTGTTTGCTGATACAACACAAAAAGACAAGTGCCATGGCTTGAGTGAACATAAACTTATTTTATCAGTTTTGGAGACTGTCCAAAAGTGTTCTAGAAGAAGGCTTTCTTCTTCTTCTTCTTCTTCTCCTTCTTCTCTTCTTCGTATTCCCCTTCCTCCTCGCATCTCTCCTTTCTTTTCTCTTCTTCCCCCTTCCTCCTCACCCCTTCCCCCTTCTCCCTCCCTCCATCCCTCCAGTCTCTCATCATTTCCTTCTCCACTCCTTCCCTCCCTTTTCTTCAGTCCCACTCCTAAGATTTTGTATCTCTTCAACTCTGTTCCTAAGTTTCCTTCCCATGTGTATATGACAGGACATCTACCTTCTCCTATCTGTGAATTCTTACTTCTGAACTAGTATGCTCTTGTTATATTGCATATATTGTATATGCATTGTATATGATACACCCTACACTGATGTGTTCTCTTTACCCAAAACAACAAAAACTACCCTATTTCCAAACAGGTTTACATTGACAGGTATGGAAGTGAAGATTTAAAGCATGCATTTGAGGGTGGGGGAGGAAGAAGGAAACATAGTTCAATCCATAACACCTAAAATACACACAACTTTTAACTTTTATTACTCTTATATTCTTTGGGTCCTCACAACAGCCTTCTAAAGTATAAAGAGATAGAATATAAGTCTGTATTTTATAAACACATTAACAACTAATCAGTACTTTTCTTAGAACTACAATGTACTGTAATAACTACAAGGTATAGCAATGATCATTCTAGAACTCAAGGAGCTGTTTTTAAAATGAATTTTAATGTTTTATTGTAAATTTGGAAAAGGTTTATAGATCAGGCTTTTCATTTTTGCATTCAATAATTTACATATATTTTGTTTCATCTCCTTCATTACAATTATCATAGGCAAATATCACTTTCTCTACTCTCTCCTTATGTCTCCAGTGTTCATTCCTCCTTTCTTAGTTTTCTGAATTTGGTCTTTGGATAAATGCTGCTGTTTGGATCTCAAATGGTTGATTATTCTAAGATGTTGACTATCTGTAGGTATGTCCAATAATTTGTTTACCCATTCTTGCACTGATGGACAGGTGTTTTGTTTCCATCTTTTTGCTATTATGAATAGTTCTGTGAGGAGCTCAGGTGTGCACATACCTATCTGCATCTCAGCTCTTATTTCTCTAGCATACAGATAGAATTGATGGGTCATGTAGTATTTACATTTCTATCTTTTTAAGGAAGGGTCATACCCGTTTCTACAGATGTGCCTCCACATCATTGCCAGCATTTGTCATTTTCTGTTGTGTACTTTTTAAAAAGAAATTGCTATTAATGCTGGGTGAGATGATATCCCACTGTCATTTTGATTTGCATCATTCTAACAGCTTTTTGTCAGTACTTTTTCACATGTTTATTGTCTACCTGAATGTCTTCTTTGATGGCATTCATGCCCTCTGCCCATTAAATTGGATTTTTATTAGCTTTTTCTTGTTAAGGCATTGAAGTGTCCTGTAAATTTTATCCACCGCTCCAATACATTTATGTCCCAGTGCCACAGTGTGACTTTGTACATGAGTTTTTGTTCTCTGCCGTCCACACGAAGGTCTGGACGCCAGGCAGGGGAAATGATTGAGAAGAGTTTACCAGGACACATATAGAAGGAATTGCACATGCAAAGATATACATAGGTGATAGAATGCAGTGCCCTGTCCACCCGATGTGGCTAGTACTTAAGATGCAGGAGGAAGACCAAACGTAGCCGCAGAGATTGGAACTCTGGGCAGGGACCAGACCTCGGGAGGCCCTGAATGATGCATAAATAAGCTCGGGCTTCATCCAAGAGGCATAGGCATCCTGATGGTTGTAATGGGAAGCTTCACAATCTACTCATGGAACAGCTCCATAATATTTTAATTCCAATTTTCTACAAACACGTTGAAGGCCCTAAGAATTACCCTGGAGATTACCCTGATCTGATTTTCATTCCAGAAAACCACATTAGAATGGAAACCTCTGGGGGTGGAGTGGAGCAAGGCAGGGTGAGACAGTGATGAGACCAGTTAGAAGGCTAGAGCAGTCACCCCAGGCATCGCGGAAAGAAAGCTGCTCCTGGAGAGCTTCACCAACAGAGGGCAGAGAATGAAAAGTCACGTCTAGTCACGGTCAGCACGGGCAGGTAGTGCTTCTCGGAAGTCAGAAATTCTCAGCAGAATATAGAAGGTAAGCCTATGTCTTCTGTATCCTGCTCAGCATTTTCCCAGCATTCATGGCAGCGATGCATTCCTGAAACTCCCCCTCAGAAATCCTACATACCTCAAGTTCATTGAAAAAGCTTTTTGTCCCCTGATCTGCCAGTTCCTGGCCCTGGGGATGCTGGCTCTATTGACTATGCCAAACTGCATGGTAGGATTCTTCCTTCGCAATGGAAGACCTTTAGAGACGTTTCCTCTAACCTGAAGATCAAGATGGACCATTGCCTACTATTAAGATGCCCCCTGTTTAATCCTTCATCCGGTAAATACATACTTAAAGAAACTTACGGGCATTGTTGACCTGGCTGGTGTCTCAAGACCTAGTTGGCCTCATGTGCAATATTGAAAGTTATTCACTGTGAAAGCTGGAAGAGATTTAGAAATGTCAGCAGGGAAGAACACTCACTTGAGTGGGAAATCAGGTTTGATAGAGGATCAGTGAAAACATAGGAAAGTCCCAATGAGATGGATTGACACAACAGCCTTAATGATGAAATATGTCAATGATCGTGTTTGGAGATGGCCCAAGATATCAGCCATCGAACATTCCATTCTATCCTATGTGGACATGAGACAGAGGCGACTCAGTGGCAGCTAACAAAATCAGTCCAAAACAAACAAACAAACAAACTCACTACTATCAAGTCAATGCTGACTCACAGTGACCACCTATGAGACTGTAATAATTTATAGGAGTAGAAAATCCAGTCTTTCTGGTGGTTTTGAACTGTCAACTACATAACCACTACACCACCAGGGTTACACTGGCTCATCATAATCATGTGACTCATTTTAAGACCACAGCAACCAGCAGACAGGTCAGCGCTCTGGATGGACTCTCACACTCCAGAGATTTTTGATGATCTCTAGGTGACAAAGGTAGGCTCTTCGTGCTTTTACTTGGGTTTCATCAAGCCAGAATATTTTCCATTACCAGGATCAAGGAGGACGTTGACCCACTGAAGGCCCCATCGGTGAGTGGCTATCACTGGTCACTGGGAAGGGCAGGCGCAGGCCTGGCCCCTTCACCATGCCGTGTCAGGGCTCTGACACCTGTGTGTGTACCCGCGCCTCATTCTTGAGAGATGTGCTTGTGGATGAGCTGTGGAGCCAATCCAGCATGTTTTTGGAGCTGTTAGCTATTATGTCCCAAAAAATAATGAATTGCACGCTGTGGCTCTGCCCCCACCCCCTCACTTTCTTTCTTTCAAAGCAACGAGAAAGCTAAAAATACCAAGCACTTTCCAGGGCCCACAGTGTGTCCAAGTTACCACCAACAGAAAGGTCTCCTTGGCCCTCAAGTCTTTATTTACTTTTAAAAGCTCACTCAGCAGCAGCTGAGAGCCCTCTTGGCCCCAGTACCTCCCGGATGCCTTCCTGGGTTCCCTGTGCAGACTGAGACAGCAGGCTGCCCCCGTGTTGGCCAAGCACAAAATTGCGCCCCCGCCTGAGACCTGCCCACCCCTCAGCCACCAGGCCTGTGTTTATTATTCCAGATGATAACGTGCACGCTCCTGAGGAGTTCAAAGCCCTGCCATCATGGCAGCCTCATGGACAGGAAGGTGGCCATGTTTATGTCATGGAATGACCGCTCAGCAAGCTAATCCTTTCTATCATGTTCTTTTCTCTCCCTAGCCTCTTTTCTCCCTCCTCTTCTTTCCTTTACTCTTCTCAGTCACTAGTCCTCATTTCCTTTTTTCCCTTCTCCTCTTTATCTTCTCCGGAGTTTACTTCCTTATGGATCTGAGAGAGTTCTGTAGAAAACAGTCAGCAAATCTCCAGGTAAGATGATGAGAAGAGCCCAGAGGGTCACACCCTGGGCTGTTAACCATCAGTTAGAAACCAGCTTCCACTCACCAGAAAAAGATAAGGCTTTTTATCACCATGCAGATTTACAGTCTCAGGGTCAATAGGTAACATCACAATAAGCAGAGGATAACTCGAAGTTGTCCAAGGCTTCATTCTTCCTTGGATCCACAACCAGTGCTCATGGAGGAAGCAGAAGTCAAGAATTCAGATGGCACACCGCGTTGGACAAATCTGCTACGCAAGACCTCTTTAAAGCACTGAAGATCAAAATGTCACCTTGAGAACAAACGTACTCCTGGCTCAAGCCGTGGTATTTTCAGAGGCCTCACCTACATGTGAAAGTTGGACACTGAATAAGGAAAACCAAAGAAGAATTGATGCCTTCGAGTGATGGTGCTGCCAAAAAACATTCAAAGTACCGTGGCCTGCCAGAAAAACATACCACACCACATAAGTCTGTCTGTTGAAAAAGCAGTACATCTCCTTAGAAACATGGATGGGGAGACTTCTTCTGACGTATGTTTGACATGCTAGCAGGAGAGAGCAGTTCCTGCTTGAAAAGAGCATCATGCTTGATAAAAGGGAAGGACAACAAAATAAAAGGAGGACCCTTAAGGAGATAGATTGACATGGTCAATGACCGCAAGAAAGGCTCGAAGATAACAAGTGTGAGGATAATGTAGGACCAGGGGTGTGTTCTGTTCATTGTATTGTACATAGGATACTATGAGTCAAAGCTGACTCAACTGCACCTAACAACAAGAGATGCTAATAATCTTGTTAGCACTGACAGTGGTTAAGGGCCATTTCTTTCCATTTTGCTTTAGGCCCTAAGTTTGAAGTTGGGGTTTAAACCAACTAATTTTCTTAGAGTTGATTACAAGGCAGAATGCCTGAATGGGTGTCAAAGTAGAACTATTCCCCATAGTGTTTCTTTCTTTCTTTTTTTTTTAAACTGTGCAATGAAATGATAGTGTAATTAGTTTTTGTGAGGGCGCTTCAGAAGTTCAGTTTACGGAGTGGCCAGGAGTTACAGCAGAGGATCCATGGCTGATGTGTGATCTTAGAAACAGTCCTTGCTTGCGGTGCCTTAACTCAGCAGTTCAAGACCTGTGGGTCTCAACTCCTTTGGGTAAAGTGATCAGACGTCCCGCTTTTTAACAATTTAACAACGTCCAAGGTCTGTAGAAACTTTCTCAAACTGGCTGAGGATAGCACCGGCATTTGCTGACAAGAAGGTTTCATCATCTGCAGTGAGCTTCTCTCCAAGTTTCCTGAGAGCTGTTAGTATCTCCACTTTCTGCTGCGTGTACAGGTCTCTTTCCAGCTTCCCCACCATCAGATCTCGGTCCATCTCTGCTAACCTTGTCTGGAGCTGGCCTGGCTGTTTCTTTGCAAAGAACCTGATGACCTCTGGAGTTTTAAAGGCCTGGCTGATAGCTGCCTGAATAGCCAGTTGCATTCCACTCAGTTTATCTACCAAAGTCATGTTTCCAGACATGATTTTCTTCAGTGAATCATTAAATTCACTTAGCTGCTCCAGCGTTTCCTTTTTGGTTTCTTCATATTCCTCTGTATCAAGTTCCTCTCTGCATTCCTCTAGCTCTTGTAACTGCTGCATCAGTCGATCCAACTGTTCTTCTAAGGTCTGCTTTAATTTGCTTGTCTCTATCTTTCCTGTGGAAGCCATTTTAATTTCAGGCCCCCGCGGTTGCCCGCCACTGCCGTGAGCCCGTGTCCTTCAAAACTCTCTCCAGTCCTCCTGGAACCATTCCCGTACAACCTCCTCGGGCCCCAGCATCCTCCTCACTCGCTCCAAGTATCCTCGCTCCCAGAGCTGGGAGACAGGGGTCTTCCCCATAGTGTTTCAAAGGGTGATCCTTAGAAGGTCTTTCTTCCAAGGTGTCTCTGGGTTGAATTTCAACCACCAACCCCTTAGTTAGTAAGCAAGTTCATCATTTGCTCCATCCAGGGATCTGGGAGCTTAAAAGTCAAGTGCTAATGATGTAAATGTTCCCTGGGGGCACTGTGGGTTAGAGACTGGGCTGCTCACTGCAAAGTCTGGGGAACAAACTCACTAATTGTTCTGCCAAGAAGGATGAGGCTATCTGTCCTCCCCCCATCAAAGCTTTATAGTCTTAAAAATCTTGATAGGGTCACCATGCATCTTGATTATCTTGGTGGCAGTGGGTTTGATTTATTTTGGTTGAAAAGAAACAGTGGTGGAGCAGAAATACTAGGTCCAGTTTGCCTGGGACCTTAATATATTAGGAGTTATAAGAAATGGGGAAAATGAATATGCAGTGGAATTGATCATAAAATGAGGCAGCTCTGAAACTTTATTAGATTAGTGATGGTGGGCAAATTATTTCTCTATGGGCAGTAGTTTCTAATATGTCTATAGGAGCTAGAAATTCTTGCCCCACCCTCTCCCAGGAAAGATTCAAAGTCACTTGGGATCATAGGTAGGAAAACTCTTCAATAATTATATGTGTTAGTCCTGGTAGGCTAGAGGAACAAATTTCATTGATGCATATGGATATAAGGAAAGGGTTTATATATAAAAGAATGGAAAACTGAGAAAACATCCCAACCCAGTACAGTTCAAAGTCATAAGTCCGATATTAGCCCATATGCCTGATACCAGTCTATAATGTCTCCTTCTGACTCACGAAGTCACAGGTCAGTGGGTGCAGAATCCAGGCACTGGCAGGAGTCTCCCCATGGATCCTTACTTCCAGGGCTCAGGGTTCATCAACAGCATCCAGTGGTAGCAGAAGCAACTCATTGCTGGCAGGAGTCTCCATGTGGCCTCTCCAGCTTCAGAGCTCCAGTTCCATCAGGACCAAGCCGTGTGACTTCTCCGACTCCTCAGGCTCTGCCATCTTGTCTTGTGCATGATTCATGTCTCTGAGACTAACTCCCAACAACTGGGGAGATAGCTTCTCATCTTCATGAGGGAAATATCGTGAGATTTCCCAGAAGTCTCAGGAGAAAGCCATGCCCACATAGAGACCTCATTGGCTGCTCAATGGCTATCTCCAGATTAACAGGTTAGACTCTGCCTCTACATTTCAATCATAAAATTAACATAAGCACATCACTGTCACATTATACAATGGCAAAGTAATATATTTTTTATTTTTTTAGGCATCATTGCCCTCTGGTGGGAGTGAGCGGCCCAATCTTGCTCCTGGAGAGCTGCTGTTGGATTTGAACTGCCAATCCAGTGGGCTTTAATCCCACACTCACTACACCACAAGGGCTCAGCCCCAAAGTAATATTTATATAGGCCACCAACTTCTCCATGGGCAAGGCAGGTCTTTATACTCTCATGAAGAATTATTCTTAGAAACCCACAGGGGCAGTTTTACCTTGTCCTATAGGGTCACTATCAGTCAGAATCAACTCTATGGCAGTGAGGTGAGGTTTTCTGTGTTTATTGTAAAAGGAAATGAAACTACATGTACACACTGCTTCACATGCTGTCAGGCACACATGCGTATTACCTACAGTCATCATCAATGATGTCTGGATAAAACCGACTGAGATGGAGATGGGAATGAAAAAGCTACATCAAAGAGAGCTCTCAGGATCCCTGCGTATGAAAGGCAAGAGAAAGAGGCAGTCAATCAGCCAAAGAAGTGGGCTACAGTGCATTCTCAACAAAGTGCTCATGGTAGTGGCGCGTGAGGAGACATCAAGGAACCAGAAGAATGTAGTGCATTTCATTGATGCTTTACCACATCCTGGTTGACTCATCCTTTCCCTCAGGCCCCTCTGTGGGCCACTGTCCATCCACGGTTTTTCAGGGTTCTCTTTCTGATTCTCATTTCTGATGATAATCACCTTATGATTTAAACGTAACCAACAGCTTCCATCCTTAAAGGATAAAGTCTTCTCTCCAGGCCTGGTCTCCTGTTCTATTGCACATTTCCCCCTCCCTATCCTTCCGCCTTTCTACTGCATGAACCAGCCGCAATCCTACCAATTTGTTTCTTATTGCCTCCAAGTATGCACCTGGAAGGCACACAAAGTTCCCACCTGACAAAAGCCCACAGATTCGTTGAAGCCCAGTCTCAAGGTTGTCTCTTCTCCAGTGTTCTTGATCCTTCTGCCTCCTCTTTACTCCAGAAAAACCGCGCTGTCCCCTTCTCTATGCAACCTCGCTGTGCATATGCACACCTCTGATCATTCTTAGCTAAATAAATACCAGATTTGATGAGATCCTAAGAATAAAGAGTTGTAGTGAAGAACTGACTTGACCTTAAATCTCCTTGGCTTTAGTTTGAGTCTCTTATTTTGTCTCCTAGTGAGCAAAGTCATATCTGTGTTAGGAGGCTATCTCCTAACTTTTCATAATCAGAATAATTCCTACTTTTAAGAATTTTTTTGAAAATGAAATACAATGGCAGATGAGACCTAGCTCGACAGCTAGATAATGCCCTGGCTTTGTATCAATATTCTGCCAACCATGATGGCAGTTGAAGGACAGTGGGGAGTGCTGTCTTCCCTCCCTTTTCCCCTTCTTTGGCATGGACTTGGTATACAGTGTGATCTTCTTACTACACTGAAGTTACTATTAAGGTAGGTTTACATCTCTTTGTTCATAATTGCATTTCGATGCGATTATATTGCATCAATAAATTAAAAAGAAATATTCTGGACATGTTGAAATAAATTGATTTGTATTGCTAAGAATTCTCCAACCCGAAGGCATATTGTGAGTAATTCTGTTTTTAGGGATATCAGATTTAGAGACAGCTCTTTGCCTTTTAATATTATGCATAATTTCCCTTGCTTTGAATCAGGTGAACCAACCTTTCCTAGTCAAATTCCTTACCACAGCTATCTTTACTTGTTGCATGAGCAGCTCTTCAATCACTCACAAGACTCTCAGTCTTTTCTTGCACTGGAAAAATTAAAGCTCAATAAGAACCATATGTACCTGTTTTGATTTACTTACAAGTTCTTCAAGACGGCAAACCACAAAAATTCAAATTCACTGCCATCGAGTCCTTTGTGACTCAGATGACCCTATAGGGAAGGGTAGAACTGTCTCTCGGTTTCTGGGACTGTAACTCTTCATGGGAATCAAAAGTGTCATCCTTCTCCCTCTTCAAGACACAGGTAGGAGAAAATCTATCTCCTATCCCAGGAATTACCTATCTCTTTCTCCCTCTCTTTCAGAGAAGAAAATTAATTAGGAGTCTCATAAGCTGGTGACCAGACCTGACACATTGGCAAATAGACTGAGGGAGGATGAATTGGTCTGCCACAATGATTAACACCCAGGTTCTTCTCTTTTCGAGGCAGCCATGGTCAACAAGTTCAGACTAAACACAGATACATCATTGTCTTCATGTGAGCCCCTAATGTGTCTGAAACAGATTCTGGAGCGGTCTCCTGGGGACACTAAATGAGACTGGAACCACCTCGAAGTAATTTTGAGTGTGCAGGGCCTGTCATCTTTCTGTCACCCTTCCAGGAGCAGTCCTGAAGTACCTCTCCAGGGCAAATGACTCCCCATTTCAAATCCAGCATCTAAAGGTATCCTCCATGACCTAGGCCCACCCCCAAATGGCCAGATACTGCTAATAAGAAAGGAACATATTTGTGTGTGTGTGTGTGTGTGTGTGACTGACAGGAATTCCACTCAGAAGAGATGGTCATCTCTTGGCTCCTTTAATTATTCTTCATAAGAAACATGTATGATTTAATAACCAGTGTTTGCAGTAGCTCACGTTCAGATGATAATTTACTGAAAGGAAGTAAAAGGAAAAAACTATAAATGTAGAAAACGAAGAATATCAAAGGCTTTTTCTTTCTCTTTCATTTGTCAACAGTTCAACAATTATTAAATTCCCATGATATAATAACTGTGCTGGGCACTGGAAGCCCAAGACTATGGGCATGAATCCTTCTGTCCACACAAAACAAGAAACCAAGCAGGACAGTACTAAGTATTGTAAGCCCATGAAGGATGCATGCAAGTCAAGGCACCAGCTGACAACTGAAGGAAGTTCTCAAGAAAAAGTTACCATTAAGACCTGCTCAGAGAATCTCAGGCAAAAATGTGAATCCGTCATAGGGAGACAACAGAAGTAGGCAGAGATCTTATAATGCAGGGGCTTTAGAACTTATTCTCAATGTACTAATGTGTCATTCAAGTCCTTTCAGAGGACTTTAAGGCTGGTGAAGAATATTGAAAGTAGCCGGGACTGCCAAAAGAATGGACAAATCTATCTTAGTAGAAGGGTGGCCCTGATGCTTCTTAGAGACAAAAGTAGTGAGACTTCATCTTAAATACTTTGGACCTGTTGTCAGGAGAGACAAGTCCCCAGAGCAGGACATCATGCTTGGCCAAGAAGAGGGATAGTGATAAAGAAGAAGACCTGACATAGGGGGCCCAAGCCCAAGAACAATTGTGAGCGTGGCACAGACCAGACAGCACATCGTTCTGTTGTACATAAGGTCTCTGTAAGATAGAACAGCTCAGTGGCACCAAAAGGCAACATCGCCTGTATCATTTAACCTCTCTAGACCCTGGGTCTTTCTCCTCACTATAACGGAGTCCCTGTCTATGGCGAATGGTTTTAGTGTCTGACTGTTCTTCCAAAGGTTGGTGCTAGGAAACCACCAGAGACATAAAGGTCTGAGATCTACCTGCCACAAAAATCACAACTTTGAAAACCTGATGGAGGTCTATGCTGATACCTATGTGATTAGCATGCAACAAAACGGACTTGACTCAATGACAGCTCATTGGGATTGGTTGGGGGTTCAGAATGAAAACTACCCCTCCTCCCTTGCAGCACAATGAGGGGTCGCTTAGAACTCTAAAGGTATGTTGCGCCATAATAATTGACACACCATAGGTGCCCCATGCTTGTTTCTTTCTCCCTTCTTGATTGAATGGCGAGATAGATAAATACCCAAGGAAGGGGCACTTTTCTGCTGACACAGGCTGCCCTCAATGAAATCTGACCTAGAATGGGAAGTGCTAAACAAATAACAAAGAATTTACTCTCAAAGTATGATTGCCATCATGATGGATGGCTGCTCCAAAGGCGATTTCTCAGGAGTTCACAGTAGAGAAAAATGTTCAAGCTTGATTTTATGTGTGTGTAGAAAATAAATCGTATGACAGGAGTGGCGACATTTGGACGGGGAGAGGGCTTAGCTAAGGAATTAAACATGTCAGGAGTCTCAGAATGAAAATACTGTGGAGATGGAAGGTGGCAAAGGGCATATTTGGAAAACTTGACAAGTGGCACAATGGGAGGAGAGAGGGGTTCTGGAATGAAATATCAACCGCTCTTGGCCACTAAAGCCATGATCTGCCCTTAATAAGTCAGCAAGGTGGAAAGGGAAAAACATGAGCCCTAGTCCTAGGCACTCTATTATCACAAGTGGTTGAAATTAGTTTTCCTTTTGCTTAATTGACCACATAGCAAGCTCAGGGAGAATGAAACCAGCTGGGTCTTTGCTTGAAACCTTTGCGTGGTCATCTATTAAGTTGCTGCGGGTGAAATTCCTAGCTTCAGAGATCTCTGAGGCCCAGAGAGACTGAGGGTTTTGCCTGTCCTGTAATAACAGGGTTGAATTGCTGTGACAAAGGCCCCTAGTCTACAAAGCCTATAACATTTTCTAAATATCGATTCGGGACCAAGCAACATTTCCTTCTGTTGCAGATAGTATAACTATGAGATGAAGCCAACTTTTCACTCTGCCCTACCGGGGCTGCTGCACCAAGGTGGTTTCCTCTCACAGTCACAGGATGGCTGCCAGGACCAATCGGATTGATATTCTCCCTCGCGTACCTACGGCAGGGAGGACGAAAAATGTACTCCTTTCAGTAAGAGCTATACAATTTCCCATCACGCCGCTTAGATCTTGAGACCAATACAGTTTGCAGGGGTGCACCGTGCCCAGGCTGACTACTAGGACCCACCTCTAAGCTGGAGATCATGGCAACCTTCTCTAGAGCATGTGAGAGACAAATGAATGCTTGCAAAACAAAACCAAGTCTCCATGAACAGAAGGGGGACATAAATGAAGATGAGGAGGCAATCACAAGTGCCAACCACAGGGATGACTGCCATAGTGCAGGGAAAGGAAAAGGCCAGCTCTCTTAGCTGAGGGGAGACCAGCGAGGAAAGGGAAAATAGGACCAACTGGAGTAATATTTTGGAAGTTGAGGGCTTGGTAGGTGGGAAGGGAGGGTGAAAAAGTAGATAGATTAATCCATATTGGTCCTCAGATTTCTGACTTGAGCAATGAATAGTTTTTTACATAACAGAAGGGAAAACAACACCGTTTCTGCCTCATAGAAGAGTGGGGAAGAGGAGCTGAGAGAACACAGAGAAAACATGTGAAGCACTTGAAAATTGTTAGCTCCTTTAGCAGGTTGGGGATGATCAGACCCTGGTTTGAGGCATGGAAGGACCCTGGATAGGAAATAGGTTGTGATTCCAGTCCCTGGCTTTTGCCAGGTAGTCTCTGAGGGTCAGAAGCACGTGGATTCACAGCATGATGGGCTATTATTGGGGGAAGATGAGACTTTTCCACAATTACATTCTGAAAAACATTAATCAAATATTAGTAACCACTTGTCAGCATCTGGTGGGAGCTCAGAAGCTTAGAGTTATTCTCCCTAAAAGTTTCAGCTACCCAGAGACCTTTATCTCCTGCACAAAAGATAGGGCTGACTTTCAGCTGTTAGGACAATGGGTCACTTCCTCTGAAGTCTGTTAACCACCAGTCTGGTCCCCAGTAGGCAGAGTTCACACATTACTATAAATCATTGCTGAAGAGCCAGAGAACTAGACAAAACTATGCAGTCTCATCCATGAGTCTGGGATCTGCGCTTGTCACATACCTCTATCTGCTATCACCTCTAGATCGTCCTCCTCTTCACTGTACAACCTGTAGGATAGCCCCTTCCAGGGGCTGAGCCCCAGTGGCATAAGTGGTTGAGTGCGGGACTGTGCCCCGCAGGCTTGGTGGTTGAAATTTAGTGGCGGCTCTCAGGAGCAGCACTGAGTAGTTCCCACAACCACGGAGAGCAGTGATGCGCCGCCCCCCCCCCAAAAAAAAAAAAAAGAAAAAAAAGGATAGCCCCTTCCAGTGACGTGTGTCTTTACCTGTAATTGGGGACCTTGACTGTCCCCAAAAGAAAGATATATGTGGCTTGGTCAGAATAAAGGAGCTCTCTCTCCCTTGCCTTTGCTCTTGCCCCCTCTCCTCCCTTTCCCCTTTCCTCATGTCCTCTTCTCTCCCCTCATTCTCTCTCTCCATGTGGACCACCAAGCCGGGCTGAGGTGAGCATGCTACCATGAGCTGTATCTGACTCCATTACTTATATCTCTCACCCTCTCTATGGCTTTCTACAATAATTAACCTCTAATTATCTCCAACAATGGCGCCTAGCAGAACTGTGAGGTTAACATTAGAGGCTGGCTCCTCTGACAGGCTATGAAGATTTAAACTCAGTCTTTCATAGTGAAATGACATCTCTCCGAGATGATCCCCAAAGAGAGTGCAATCTAAATTTGGGAGGTTTCATAGTTCTTTCTAAAAGCTAAGAAATATGACTTGTCTCTAACTTTCAAGATTGTTCTGGTAGGCAAGACAATGTGCTGCTCTCTCTGGCTCCCTGCATTTGAACAGTGAGTCATTGTATCCATAGGAAGAGTTTGGGAATGAGGGATGCACCAAACCAAAGTCCCTCTTCCCGCTACCTGCCAACTTTCCATGGTAATCAGACCTCATTAGGAGAGGATGTGAATCATTAGCCTGAGCACACAGCAAGTGTGCTTATGTGTGTTCATCTGAGGGATTCACTCATTACTCGCGCATGAATCACCAAATGCATTCAGACAGCTGGGAGAAGCCTGGAGTGATGGCACCAAGTGATAGAGGGCTCCAATTCAAGAGCATCCACCATCTCAATAAATAAGCACACTTCTCTCTTCTCCCATGACTTCTCCCCATGAAAATATCCCCAGTCAGGAAAAAGAGTTTTCAAATTCCTTGAGAAGAAAAGAAAGGCCAAACTAAACTGAAGTGTCATTCTTACTCCACCCCCTTAAGGTATGTGTAAGTTCAAGGATCAATATTCTCTCTCTTTACTTTTTTTTTAAGTATCTCAAAAAATGATATCTGCTTTAGGGAGTTGTTATGAATATCTCATCAAACATCTTACAAGATTCCATTCCTGCCTTTAAAGCATTAGAACCAAAATTGAAGAAACATAAGGTCAGTTGACCTTTAACTCAAATATATTCTCCACAGCTTATGTACTAAATCCTAGTTCGGTGTGCAGTGTTGTGACAGGTTTTTTGTGCCAACCTTGCTCCCTTAGTAACATGTGGGTGGATTTTAGCTTGTCAATCAGGTCACAGTTTCTTGATTGGAGGGCAACTGTGATAATTACACATGGCTCTCTGGAGACAGGCATCTCTCTCTTGCTGCTCCACCTTCCCATTGGCAAGAAACATTGGCAAGAACCTCACAGAGACCTGCACCAGCCCTGTAATGCTTCTAGGCCATCAGATCCACAAGACTTTTTACCCACTGACCTGTGATCTTCCTGAATTCTGCCTCATTGCATTTGCTCCATGAGTTTGAAGAGAGATTTATGGACAAATAACTAACTTATGGGTTAATAACAGACTTGTGAACTTGATTTGAACTGAACTGGGATGTTTTCTTGATATAAAATTACTCTGTGATATAAAACTTTTTCTTATATATATATGAGTGTCTCTGGATTTGTTTTTCTAGCCCCAACCTAACATAAATGTCTAGGGTTTTCAAAGAATGGAAGCAATGCTCTCTGATGCAATTATTGGTCTCTGGAGCAAGAGAAAGAAAGAAACTAATAACTCAAAGAATAGACTAGTCCACTGGATTAATAACCACCCAGGTTTCCTAAAGTGGAGAATGCCACCCATGAGGGCACTGGAAAAATCCAGGGAGAATACACAAACAGATACCTACACTTTATCTTGGAATGTAGGCTCTAGGACAAATCTTTCAAATGGATGGGGGCGGGGCACTGAGTAATTTATTTTTATGAAAGATGAGTGGAAGTCCAAGTAAGTTTGGGAACCTATGGGTTCCATGAACCATAGCTTCATCTCCCATGAGTCCAGAAAAATTGGATGATGCCCAAGTCCACTACCAAGCAGTCTGATCAGGGACAGGATAGATGGGCCCTGGTAAGATGGAAGAAAACATGGAACAGAATCTTGAGTTCCTCAAAAGCAATCAAACAACCAAACACAAAATTGACAATGTTGATGCAGAATGTAATCGATATCACTGAATAATTTTGTAGAAAGTGTTCATTGAAAACCTAAGTAAACCCTCACTGAAACTCAATAAGCAAGATTTGGTTTGGTTTTTAAAGGACATCTGGTTGAAAGTGAGTCTTGTCTGAAGAGGAATAGGACACATATTAATTGAGCATATCTAAGCATTAGGCATGAATGTCACATGTATTAAAGATCACAATATACTCAATTCTGAGCATTAATGTCTCCACCTCCTGAGCTTTGTTTCTTATTACCAGTTGTCCTGGGTTCAATTCTAAATTATGGTGACCCTCTGTAAGTTAGAATGAAACTTGTTCCAAAGAGGTCTTTTTTTTTCTTCCCTCAAAACTTTTTATTGTGATTCACGTGAAGGTTTGCAGAGAAGAGTCTCATTTATACATTCAAGATTTATATACATTTCTTTTTCAACTCACCCATTTCAATCACTGCAATGTACCGCCACTTCTTCCCAGTGTTTTCTGTTCCCATTCCACCTTCTTCTCTAGCTTTCTATTCTGAGTAATGCTGACCATTTTTTCATCTAACACTGGGGGTGGGGAAGGGTGAATTTAGTCCCAGATCGGAAGAGTGATTAAGAGCCAGCAGCCTCTCTCTAATCAATACACCTCGTTTGTTTGAGGATTTTGAGTTCTGTTCCACATTTATCACCCACTCTCTGCAAAACCTTCTAATACAACTCTTTTGAGAACAGTTGGTGGTAGTAGCTGGGTACCAGCAAGTTCTTTTGGTCTCAGACTGTAGATACTTGTGTTCACACAGTCCACTAGTCCAACAACATGTGGTTTGCAGCCCTGACATTTTAGAAGCAGATGACTAGGGACTTGTAGATAGTTCTGAACCACAGACCTTGCAT
Organism: Nesogale talazaci; assembly: GCA_004026705.1. Lineage (NCBI taxonomy): Eukaryota > Metazoa > Chordata > Mammalia > Afrosoricida > Tenrecidae > Nesogale > Nesogale talazaci. The sequence continues at coordinate 40,182 of PVJH01003334.1, forward strand.
GTTAACCATTTGTGCCACTCAGGGACTCTCCGTTTGTTAAGTACCTCATATGTTAGCTTTGAATTATGTCATATTCAAAAATGAGAGAGAACATTTAGTAATTATTTACTCTGTATTAGAGAAGCAGCATGCCATCTCTTACTGAACCCCACAATGATACTAGGAGGGAGATGTGCCCTAGAAAAAGTGTGCAGAGAAGAAGACTGAGGTACAGAGGAGAGGAACAATCTGTCTGGCACTGCCTGGCTTGCATCATCACCGTAGTGCTAGGAATTTAGTCCTCACTGCCATTGAGTCAATGCTGTCTCACACTGACCCTGTACGAGAGGGTAGAACTGCCCCCATGTGTTTCTGAGCCTATGACTGAGAAGGGGCAGAAAGCCCTGCTTTTCTTCCCAGAAGCTGCTGGGGCTTTCAAAGGGTCCTTGCAGATCACAGCCCAATATGTAACCACTATGCCACCAGAGTTCCCTATGAATTTGGCATTATCTCTGCTTTATAAGAAATGGAGACTGGCAACAGTGGAATGACTTGGCCCAGGTCACTGAGCTGAGGTCTGGTGGAGCTTGTGTCAGCAGTCATTTGCCTTTTCCACTATTCTGAAATGCCTTGAGGTCAAGAGGCTCTCTTGATCTTTGTTTTCTTAGCACCTCTCATGGGGTCTGAAACAGAACAGGGACTGAATGATCTGAAGCTTACGTTCCTCTTTGATACTACTAATACCCATTCTAGAATATGATTATTGAGAAGGAGGCCATCATTTTGATTAAGATCTGTTCTGTGATCAGTCATTTTGGAGAAAGGCATCGTTGCATTGTAAAAATCAGAAGACATCATCTCCAAGTGCTAGTCATTGTGCTAGATGCTTTGTACACCATGTTAGTTTCCTCAGGTTTCCACGACAAAATACCACACCCTGAGAGGCATATAAGGAAAGATATCTATTGTCTCCATTCTGAACATAGTGTGGACAGGACTGTCTTCTCTAGGGGAAGATCCTTTCTTGGCTCTTCCAGCTTCTGGAAGCCCCACATAGTCCATGCCTTGCAGCTAGAATACCTGTCTGTCTCTGTGTCTTCTCTCTTTTATAAACCACCAGTCTTTTGGAATCGGGACCCACCTAATCGGGACCTACGTTAACTGATAACAGAGCCCTGGTGACATAGTGGCTTACACGTTGGGCTGCTACCGCAAAGCTAACAGTTTACCACCAGCAGCTCCACAGGACGGAGACGAAGCTTTCTAGTCCTATAAAAACCCACAGAGGAAATTCAACTCTGCCCAAAGAGTTAGCTATGAGTCAGAATTGACTTGATGGCAGTGAGTTTGTCTGTTTGTTTTCAATGTCGTCTGAGAACATCTTCAAAACTTTACATCCAAACCAGGTCATCTTCACAAATACCAAGAGTTAAGGCTTCACTGTGTTTGGGGGAGAAAGCTGCAACTCACAGGACACATTATTTTTCCCCACATTCAAAATATAAGTCTATGAGATAAGTTTTAAATCACTTTAGAAATGATGAACTATATCAGCGCAACAACGGTTGTATCATTAGTGAGTGGTAGAAGCACTACCCAAGTTTGTGTAGTTAAATGCTGTTCGTTGTGTACGTCTGTATTGCCCTACTCTTCAGGAAAAGAATGTGATGAAAAATAGTCTGATTGCTGGGCCCACCTAGGAGTCATGCACCAATAATCTGCTTCCTTCCATTAACCTACCCCTACCTGGCAAAGAGGAGCCAGAGGCTGAGAGGTAGGCACTGGAGTTTGGCATTTCCTAGGATGTAGGGGTGGGGGTGGCTCCTAGGGTACAAAGCAAGAATTATTGGATGTTGGTGCTCCTTGTGAACTATTTTTATACCTGGAATGTGTTGGGAGCCAGCTGGCTGCTGCTTCAGCTCAGATATCACCTGGCGCTTTCTTCTGAACTCAGTGAATAAATCAAGTGAAAAGCTGGGCCAGACTGTGTCTGTCTGGGTCTGTATCTGATAAGAAGCTCTCAGCAACAAGTGAGCTGTGTTTTACTTTCTATGTCATTGGCCATGTAAAAGGCAGAGGCCGCAACATTTCAAAACAGGAAGGCTCATCCAGACTCAAAACCTTAGCTGGCCTATTAGGTTGCAAGGCACATAAATGTATTCAACCTAATGCACAGAAGATATCACTGTCAATCTGGAGGGGTGTTTTATAGCACCCTCTTTCTGAATCATGGGAGAACTGGAAAGTGCTACCCTGTGTAGACTCAAAAGATGCACCATACAGGTTCCCCTTCCCGAAAGAGCTAGCATCCAATTTAGGGCAAACCTGTTAGCAACTTCAGAGTCTTAGCTGTAAGTAGTAGTCTGGCCCAAGGTGATGCCTCTCTTTGAGTCGTTCACATCCCATGATGATGCAAATCAGGAGCTAATGTTCCCATTATTTCTATCCAACAAGGAACAACTCTGATGGACAAAGTTTTCTTCTGCATTTCAACGGGGTTTTTGTGAGTCTTCTTGTTTACTAGTATGCTTTCTCACCTCTTTCTTTCAGAGCTGCTAATCCCTTGTAAGCACCTTATAGCCCAAATTCTAAAGAGCTCCTCTGGAGAATCTGTTTTATTACACCCCAACTCTGCCCAAATGATTATTTCTTGCTGCATTGCATGGTTTTCTGCTACACTCAACAGTGCCTTTCTCTATAAAACATCTTTGACTTCTCTTCTTAAATATAAGCCATCATCGTAGACCCCGCAAGCTCCAGCAGATTGTATTTTTTAAACTCACCACAGTAACATTTCTCCTCTCATATGTTCCTCCAGACACTTGCCACTCCCACTAATAGACAGAGTCCAGCACTCTTCCACCTGACCTGAGCAGAACTTTGTGACTACCTGGGGGAGAGAATGTGGTACAGCGACATGCCATCCCAAACTTGTATAGCATCCTTAGTTATACTCTAAGGTGCTGGTTCTCAATCTTCCTGGTGCGGCAACTCTTGAATACAGTTCCACATGTTGTGGTGGCCCCCGCAACCATAAAATTATTTTCATTGCTGCTGTTAAGAATCTGGCAAGCCCTGTAAAAGGGTCATTCAACCCCCAAGGGGGTTGCAACCCACAGGTTGAGAACCACTGCTCTAAAGAAATATAGCTTTTACCTCACTTCCATGTTTTTTTTTCTCTCTCTCTCTCATCATATTCACTAGTGAAAATCAACCACCGTGCTGTGAGAGAGACCAACCTAGCCCATAGGAAAAGATCACATGGAATACCCAGAAGGAACGAACTGAGGGCTTCAACCTATAGCCAATGCCCATCCCTGGACATGTGAGTGAACAAAGCTTTCAATGATGCCAGTCTTCCACCTTTGAATCGTGTAAGTAAGGTCTCAAACACAGTAAAAGAAACCCAAACTATCTCTGCTGAGCCCCATCTAAATTCAAGATCCTCAGAACGCGCAAATAAAATAAATAGTTATCTTAGGCCATCAAGTTAGTCAGGTCTTCTCATATACACTAGACCCTTGAACAGGTGAAGGGATGCTGACCTCCCACACAGTCAAAAAATCCAGTATCATTTACAGTGACCCTGGAGCCATGTGGGTTTTGGTTGTGCAGCCCCCTGGCCTACTTGTGGTATATGGGGATTCTTTTCCTATTGCTAGGGTGAGAATCTTAAATGTAGCCACTTAAATGTGACACTAATCATTTCCAATGGAGCAGTTCATCTCTCCAGTTGGGCAGAGGAGGGGATAAAGGAAAGTGTTGCCAAAGAGATAAACTACTCACCTAGCAATGCCGAGCATCACGTGATGCTCAGATATTTACAACATGTGAGCTCACTGCAATAGCAATAGGACACAGAAAAAAGACTGTGTAATCCTGGCCTCACCCAGTTCTAACCTGTGTGACGCAGGGGTCAACTGTAAAGGACCTTCTATTTGAAATAATTAACTAAGCAATGATCACGTATCTTCTACAAGTTATGTGCTAGGTGAGTAATGTGTCTACAATGGAGAAAAAGACACATTCTTGCTATCATTATGTTTATATGATAGAGGAAGCAGATGATGAACAAAGAAAAAGTCTTTACATTACTTTTCCTGAGTAGCATGTTGCAGAAGGACCTCCAGTAGTGCAGTAGGTTATTCACTGAACTGCTAGCCATAAGGTCAGAGGTTTGGACGCACCAGCCACACCATGGGAGACAGAGGAGGCTGTCCGTGCCCATGAGGATTTGAAAATCTTGAAATCACAAAGGGGCAGTTCCAGTCTATGCCACAGGATCCCTATGAGTTGGAATCACTCTATGGCAGTGAGCTTGTTTTTGTTTTGCTTTGTTCCTGAGAGTATGTGGCCATGATAGAGAACCCCCAGGGCACCTAACTTCCAGGAGAGTCACAGTGGGACCAGACGGGAGCAAGTTCTCATATTTATTCTACCTGGATTTGATTTAGTGAGTTAGTCCGGGTAGACCAGAGGAACAAATTTCAGAGACACGCATCTAGGTATAAGGAAAGGGTTTATATACAAAAGAAATGTGGCCCTAAGAAGGCATCCCAATCCAGTCCAGTGCAAAGTCATAAGTCCAATATTAACCCATAGGCCCGCAATCAGTCTATAATGTCTGCTTCCAACTCAGGAAGTCACAGGTCAGTGGCTGCAGAATTCTGGCGCTGGCAGGGGTCTCCCCATGGCTCCTCGCTTCCAGGGCTCAGGTCCATCAACAGCATGTCGCTCCAGCTTCAGAGGTCTGTCTTCATCAGGGCAAAGCCGTGTGGTCTCTCTGCTGCCTCCTCCAACTTCTCGGAGGCTGCATCTTGTCTTTTCTGTGATTAAGCATCTCTGAGACTAACTCCCAACAACTGGGGAAAATAGCTTCTCATCTTCACGAGGGAAATACCGCGAGATTTCCCAGGAGTCTCAGGTGAAAGTCATGCCCACATAGAGGCCTCATCAGCTACGCAATGGCTTTCTTCTGATTAACAGGCCAGACTCCACCACTACATTTCAATTATAAAATTAACATAAGCACATGACTGCCACATTTAGCAAGCTATTATTGAGCACCTATCAAGAACCCAAGAGGTTGTGACTGATGAAAACTGTCAGATGCTTGACTACTAAGTGAAATATTCATGGTTCAAAACTACCGAGACACCACAAAATAAAGGTCTGGCAGTAATTTCCCAAGATGAGCAGTTAGAGATTTCACAGAACATAGAGCTCACGTCCACTCAGAAAGCATAGGGTCCCCATGGCAGAAACAACAGCAACTGTTATTTACTTTTTGTTGGGAAGGTGAACTCTGAGCACTCTAATCTCCATATTTCTGTGTACGTGGTCCTTTGTAATGAACATTGCTTATTCACCAATTGTGCCTTTACCAAACTTCAAAAAGTGTGTAGAAAAGTGGAGTTAAAAGACAATGGAGATTTTCCACCAGCTGTCTGCAGTCCCCTTTTATTAAGCCCAGATAAATGCTTAAGTTTGAACTTAAGTTTGGACCAATGTTACATTGCATAGTCCTCCCCGTATACGCTGCCTAAGACAGTATCTTTCTATATGCAGCACAGTTGAAAGAGGTTCTGACTCACTGGGGATAGAGTGACATTCTAGAGGATATTATCAGAAGACCGCCTATCCAGGTTAAAATCCCGTCTCTGCTATGCATTATCTGTGTCCCCTGGGGTTTGTGTCTCTTGGGGGTGCCATAGCAAGCTACCACAAAGTGAGTGGCTGAAAACTACCAGAAATGTATTATCTCATCGTTTGGGAGGCTAGACATGTAAAATCAAGGTGTCTTGTTCTCTCTGAAGACCACTCCCTCTGAAGGTAATGCTCTCCAACTTCTGCTTATCCCTGCCCTCACTGACCTGGACTTCTCTCTTGGGGTGCTTATTTCTTTTCTGTCCCTTTAAAGACATTTTCATTGGTTTTAGGGGACACTTTAAAATTTTTTCTCATGTCTATTCCTTATCTACTTCATCTATTAAAACCATATTTCTAAATAAGATCACATTAAGTGATTCCAGGTACACATATACTGGTGGAGGCAGGGCACTACAGAATCTATCATATCAGGAATAACTTGCTGGAACATTCTGAGCCTCCGGGTCTCTATGCTTAACTTTGGTGGTTTGTTAAGAAGATAAAAAGGATAAATAAAGGATGTAGCAGTTTATAATAGTATTTCACAGCGAGTAAGTGCTCATAGGTAGCAATTATATTAGAATTTGGTTAGCAATCACAGAGAAAACTGCCAGGTGGAGGTGGGTCCCAAGGGTATATAGACTGTAGCACTTAAAAATGTTGCTGTTGCTGCCAGTTCTGACCCAAAGCAACCCTGTGCACCCCAGAAAAAAGCACTGCACTGTGCTAAGCCATTCTTACAGTTTTTATGCTTGAGTCCATTGATGTAGCCACTGTGTCAATCCATCTAGTTAAGGGACTTCTACTTTTTTTCTGCCCTTCCACTTTATGAAACATGACATCCTTCTCCAGGGACTGGTGTGTCCTGACAATGTGTCTGAGGTCCGTAAGAGAAACTCTTACTATCCTTGCCTCGAAGGAGCAGTCTGACCATACTTTATTCCAAGACAAATCAATCGGTCCTTTCAGCAACTCATAATACTTTCAATATTGGTCTCCAGCACCACAATTCAAATGCATCGATTCTTCTTCAGTCTTCCTTATACATTAGCCAACTTTCACTTGCATATGAGGCAATGGAAGCACCATGGCTTGGGTCAGGTGTACCTTAGTCCTCAAAGGAATTCTCTTGATTTTCAATACTCTGCAAAGGTCTCATGCAGCAAATTTCTCTACTGCAGCATGACTTTTGATCTCTTGATTGCTGCTCCGATGAGCATCAACTGTGGATTCAAATGTGACAAGAACCTTGACAACTTCAACCTTGAAGTATTTATTACCTCAACCTTAAACATCAATATATAAAGAGACATTCAAAATATAAAGAGACATTTCCTAAAGGTGGAAGAAGTTGAAGTAAAGCTTTAAAAAAAAGTGTAGGATGTTTTGGGGAAACAAAGGAACTATGGTGGTACAGTGCATTAAATGGGAGAAGATGAGGCTGCCGATTTCCATAAAGACTCATGAGGCGATTCAAAATGTTCATGGTAAAATGGAATAAAGGAGCCCCTTTGAACAAGTCAGTTTTGATTCACGGCAGTGACTTGTCAGGAACAATAAGAACTCTTATTTCCCTGAAACTTTGATCTGATTGATCCACTTGTGTATATTCAATCTTTTCCACTAGAACAGAATCTCCATGAGACAGATGGCTTCTTTTTACCTTGAGCCATGCCTGGCATGTAACAGGTGTGCAATACAGTTTTTCCAACTAAATTAATGAGGTGTGCACTATGTGGTCTTGGTCAAGTTACCTCTCCACTCAAAGGCTTAACACCCCAACTTCCAAAGAGGGGCTAACGGTCTCCTCTTCATGGGTTGTTGGGAAGTGGAAGTGTGATAATCATGGAAATTCTGGCCAAGATCAGGTGTTGAATAAAAGCGATTTCCCTCTCCTTGGAGTCGTCCCCTTCTATGTAGTGTGGAACAGATGACAAAAACATAAGGCAATGAATAAAGAGAGAAGTTAGTCCATGTTAGAAAGGTTAAGAACATATTCCTGAAGGAAGCAGGATGTAAACTGGGGCCTTGAAGCACAGAGTTGGTTGCATGAGAACCATCAATATGAACTCTATGTTCAAAATGGGACTGGGTCAAGGTTTCTTTCTGTGCCACCCTCCTACCCTCCAATCAGAATCATTCAGGCCAAGAGGCTGTGTTAATGGGATTCTATTTCGGACTGTGAGGCCTACCACTTGAATTGACAGTCTTCAGTTAAAGACACTAGGATCCTATGCAGCCTGATCAAATTGCAAAGCAAGATGCACTTCAGTCTTTTCATCTATAAGCTGAAGAGGCAGAACTCCCAAGTCCCTTCTAACCCTGACACTCTCAAGTCTCTGGGTGGGGATCCAGCTGTCACATCACATGAAGACACCAACAGAGGCAGTCATGTATTTGTATGTGCATGATGCTCTTCTGTTTCAAATTCTGAGAGCAAACACTGAAACAAGCCCTAAAGTTGCCTGATGAGAGAAATGACAGTAGAGTCATTAAGGGCAAGAGTTAAGAGGCTCTTGGCATTATAAAATCTCTCTATTTTCTGGACATCTGCCTTCCCATCTGTAAAAGGAAAGGGGGCTGGGTTCAAGCTTGGAAGGTATTTTCTGAGTCCCCTGTGTTGGAAACAGTCAGTAACAAGTGCCAAGGGTCCTGATGGGCCCCTCAGATGTCTGTCCATTTGGACAACTTGAAGGACTATGGAATCTGGGCCCCTACATGGCTACAGGCCTGGCCAGAACACCAGGATGGCCTCACTGCTGACTTCATTCTCTGGCACATGCCCTGCTATGACAAAGGCTGCAGTGCATCCAAAAGACCTGCCCTAGCAGGGGTGTAGCTGTGTCAATCCCAGTGAGCTCCCTCCAAATTGCCTGTGCCTCAGGAATTGTTTCCCCAGGAGCCTCACCCGTGCCAATAAGCATGGATGTGTAATCATTACAAATATGTGAAGGGCAACCATGGGGTATAAATATACCTGACTAAAGAAATAAGAAGCCTAAGGCTTCAAATCATGCTTGGCCCAACCACTTGTTTGTCTGTGGGCAAGAGTCTACCCTTTCCACAAAACAGAAAGGGATTAGAATCCTGCCCACCTCACAGCAAACTTGTGGAGATTATATGAGACCATAGATACATGTCCTTGGCATGTTGTTAACTAGTACATCAAGACATTGCTGCTTTTGATGACTTGTGCTAAGCAGAGTGCTTACCAATTCACAAAGCACATTACTCTTAAGGCTGCACATCCACTTCTGTTATCTTGAACTCCTCCAACAACTCTGTGAGGAGACAGGGCGAGCCTTATTATCCACTCACCCCTTATCTGTTCCTCACTTAGGGTACTTAGGGCATTTAGCCTTCAGCTTTGTAGTTTAGTTATTTGTGCACACATTCAATCTGTATAACTTGAATGGAAGCCAGAACCGGCACCATCTCTGACCATCTCTGCTTAAGCCCCACCCCTCATCCACTCAAAGCCTAATACATGGTTGATCTTCCGTCACTGAAGAAAGAAAGAACACTGATAAAGGGAAGTTGTTGTCCTTCGATGCCTTTGAGCTGGTTCTGAATCTGTATTCACCCTATGCACAGCACAATGAAACACTCTGCCATCCTCAAAATTGTTCCCATGCTTGAGGCCATTGTCGTAGCCACCATGTCAATTCATCTCCATGAGATAAAGGTCTTCCTCTACTTGAGGACTGACCCTTTACTTAACCAAGCATCATACTCCTCTCTAGAGACTAGTCTTTCCTGACTACATAACCAAAACAATTAACACAAAGGCATCCTTTCCTCTAAGGAGTACTCTGTCCACACTTTCTAGGAAAGTGTGTCCTTTTGGCAATCCATAGTAATTTCAATATTCTTTTTGTCCTTTTGGCAATCCACAGTAATTTCAATATTCTTCTAAAATGCAACACTTGAGATGCATTGATTCTTCCGTTTTCCTTATTCAGCGTCCAACTTTCACATGCATATGAGGTCATTGAAAATACTCTGGCACGGTCAGGTATAATTTAGTTCTTAAAGTAAGATCCCTGCTTTACAATACATCAAAGAGTTCTTTTGTAGCAGATTTACCCAATTCACTGTGTTATGCTGCTTCCATGAGCACTGTTTGGGGATCCAAGTTAGAGGACATCCTTGACTGCTTCAGTCTTTTCTCCACCCATCATGATGTTGCCGGTTTGTCCACATATGAGGATTTGGTCTTCTGTACATTGAGTTATCATCCTTACTGGGGACTGTAAATATTGAGCTTCATCAGCAAGTACTTCAAGTTCTCCTCACTTTCAGGAAATAAGGCTGTGTCATCTGCACATAGGAGGTTGGTAATAAGGCTTCCTCCAACTCAATGCTGCATTCTTCTGTTGTGCACTTCTCTCTGTCACGAGTATCAGTGGCTACCAACTTGCATAGCATAATATAGGTCAAAACCATTTTTATTATCACAGAACATTGGACACCACGAGTGGATGTCTGGACTCTTAAGTCAGTGAAAACTAAGTCATACCTTAATTTACTTCTCTAAGCCTCAGGATCCATGTTTATGAAATACAGAGTTCACAAAAACAATTAGATCAGTGTTCTTCTCAGAACTTTAAAACAATTCTCCTTTACATGTGTGTTAAAAGTTCTTCTGATAAACTTCCTAGAAGCATATTAAAGGTAATGGGAAGCCCAGCGGCTGGTGTTTACATGATGTGTAGTGGAATGGCAGAGAACATGGACAGATGAATGGGTCGGTCAGACTAGTATTTTAATCATAGATCAATCCACTAGCTACATGGCTTTATAACGACCACAGACTCATTATCCCCTTTTCCAGATAGAACAAATTTATCTTATTTAATTCTCACAATACCTAGAAATTACTGTTAATCAGCATTTGGCACATAATTTGATTTCAATAATTATGATATGACATTATATTAATGTAAAAACATATGGCCAAAGTGCATAATATATTTTAAATTATTCTATTTTCTCATTTTTACTAGTAATTGGCTAAGCATATAGACCCTAAGCATAGGAAGCAGGAAGTCTGGAGTCTGAAAATCGAAATAATATTCTATCTACAAAGCAGCCAGAAAATGCTCTTCCTAATGAAAATCAGGTCGTGTCTCATCCTGATGAAAAACTAGTGTCTTCTTATCACCCTTAGAATAAAGCTCAATCTTCTCACCATGTCCTGAGGCCCTCCAGGACTTGGCCTCTTGGATCCTTTCTTCTCAGCATGCAATGTACCCTGGCCATCTTGCCCTCAATTCTCAGAACTAGCTTTCACTCAATCTCTGAGTTAGCCACTCCCTCTATAAAATTTGTCCCTCAGCAAGATGCTTATAGAACTTCTTCTCTTACTTCATATATAGAAGTATTTTCTTAAGTATACTCTTTTAAGAAACCTCCCTGTACTGCCATCTCCAAGTACTGATTGTTCTCCCTTAATTTGTGTCTATTGTCTTCCTTTTTACTCCTTACATTGCTGTGTTAGGTGACATCAAACATTTTCCTAGTTGTAGCAACCCTGTGTACAATGAGAGAAAATATTCGCTGGCTCAGCACCATCTTCACAATTTATTCTGTTGGAATTCATTCTGATAACCACCACTATTTGTTGGGCTCTCTAGAAGAGCAAAAACAGTGACACTTGTACACATTTGTTCAGAGAAAGACGCACATCAAAGACGGTTTCAGAAGAAGACTGGAAAGACAGTTCCAGAAGCAAAGAAGTCCAGTCAAGCTGAAATTATGCTTCGCCTGACTCAGGAATGCTGCCAAACAAGGAGCAGGATGAAAGGTGAGGGGAACAAAGGTGACGGATGCAGAGGAAAATGAATCCAAGTCAGCCGAATGTATCCCCATTGGTAGGCTGCTGATGCCTCCTGGGATTGACAGGTGATGCATCAGGAGACTGAGAATCCAGAAGCAAGATCCAGTTCCAGCAGAAGGTAAAGAGCCCCAAAGGATTGAACTCTTCTCAATCTCTCACCTGTACAAAACATCATACTCCCTAGGAAGTATGGGATAAAAACCTGTTAGGTTGGAACACAATTGATAGTCTTGACTCCACCTCTCCCCTTCCTCAGGAGTGTCTACTTGACATAATCCCCAACCCTCACAACTATCTGAATACACCTTGTTGAAAGTCTTCCTCTTTTTGCTTACTCAGCTTTATCACCAAGCATGACAAAACTACTGACATACTGCTTATGTATTGGGCTGTGGTCCACAAGGTTAGTAGTTTGAAACCACAAGTTTCCCTGCAGGGAAATGATGGGGCTTTGTACTTCCATAAATAGTTCCTGTTTATGAAACCCACAGGGACAGTTCTGCCCTGTCCTCTATAGGGTGGTTATGAGTCAGTATTGTTCTCTCCTTATATTATGCTCAAAGTTTGTAAGATGAAATCTCTTCATCCTCAGTTTTAGAAACATTTGGCTATACTTCAAAGATAGGCAATGGTACTTTCAATTTTCTTCATTAACACATTTCCAATCCATTCTTTTCTGATCTTCTGGCTTTCGCGTGTGTTTAAGTCTGCTCAGAATACCATGGTTTGATTAAGCACAGCTTAATCTTCAAAATGATAACTTTGCTATTTAACACTTTGGAAGGGTTTTGTGCAGCTGATTTGGCCAATACGAGGCATGGTTTGATTTCTTCACTCCTGCTTCCATGAGCATTGATTGTGAATCCAGGAAAAAAAAAATCCTGGATATATTCAGTATTTCCTTTATCATCGGGTTGTCTAATGATCCAGTTGTGAGGATTTTAGTATTCTTTGCACGGAGGGTTTGAACTTTATTATTTACAATCCTCAGGTCATACAGGATGGTGTGCTTATTCCACGGGGACTTAGCTGATGTCTCATTTAGTTGGTTGATTATTTGAAGATAAACCTTTAGAACTTCAGCAATTATTCTTTCTAATAGATGGGCACCATTCAATTTCTTTACCACACTTTGCTTCCCAAAGAGGTAGTTCATTAGACTATTATGTATTTCATAGGATGATGTCCAAAGACATAATGCCAATTTATGTTATGGAACAAATATGTTTGCAAAGAATTACCTGTTGGTCTGGCAAGTTTTTGTCATGCAATTTTGCTTATTTTTACCACCACAATCATATTTTCCAACTGCTGAGACTTTTGTTTTCAACTTCTTCATTCCACGGACCAGCAATTTTCAATACATCTTTATTACACGATTGATCAATTTCAGATGAAAGTAGCTGATTTCTTCTTCACTGATTTTACTGTTTGGTGCATAAAGTTGAATAATAGTTATATTAGCCAGTTTTCCTTATAAGCATATAAATACTATTATATCACAGACAGGACTATTCTTGTCAAGATAGAATTTTAAATGTTCTTATTGATAATGAGTGTGATATCATTTCTCTTCAATTTGTCACTCCCAGAATACTAAACCGCATGACTGTCCTATCAAAAATGGCGCATATCACTCAATTTCATTGTTGATGATTTTCAGGTTACCTGTGTTCTTGTTTCATGCATTTCACACTCTGATTATTAACGGATGTTACAACTCTTCTCATTTTGATTCATGTCAATTCAACAAATGAATGTCTGGGAAGCTTTTCTCCATCAATGTCATTAATAGTAGCTCTAGTTTGAGAAGACAGCTTTGCTCTAGGTGTATTTTGAGGGCCTTACAATCTGCAGGGATTACCTTCTGGTACTATATCAAGCAATATTCAACTGCTATTTTTATGTTTTTGGTGGAAAAGTTTTTCAGAAATAGACTGCCTTTGAGACCACCTTTTCTTTTTCCTAGTCTGTCTTAGTCTTGAAATTGTACTGAAATATTTTGTGTGTGTGTGAGCATCACTACCTCTGGTGGGCACTACCCAGTGCTGCTACTGAGAGGCACCGCTGGATTTGAACCGCTAAGCCCACAGGCTGTAGTTCCACACTCAACAACTTATGCCACCAGTGCTCAGCCCCTGAAATATTTTTTTTAATGAGTGAGTGACCCTACTGGCATTTGAAACATTTGGTGGCATAGATCAGGAGCACAGCAATGTAGAAAGAACTGCAATAAAATAAATGGACAGATGAGTGATGGGTGAAATTATATGTATTATAATTTCAATAAACCTGTGCATGTAGGAATTGGATACCTAGTAGCAATACATTTTGATTTGCTATTGCATATGTATGTATGTAAGAAAACATATAAAGAAAATAGTTTCCGACACTCCCTACATATATCCAAACACCTTTCAGGGTTGTTTAACTGGGTTAAAAGGTTTGGGATCATACGAGATGAAACAATTCAGACAATCGGCATGGCATAGTTCATGAAAATAATAATCTATACCATAGTTTGGTGAATAGTACATGGAGTCTTAAAACTTGAGTATGAGGCTGAGCTCCGGTGGCGTAGTGGTTGTGCGCTGGACTGTGGCCCACTGCGATGGAGGTTCGGTTCCAGCACCAGCTCCACAGGAGCAAAGGCTGGGCCTCCTAATCCCACCACCAGAAGGCAGTGATGCCCCCCCAAAAACAAACAAACAAAAAAACTTGTGTATGGCCATCTAAGATACAACAAATAGTAATCGTCCATGTGAACCATAGTGTCTTCCAGTCTGAGACCTACAAAGTTTCTTCTCAGTTACCACAACTGTCCATTCCGGGTAGGGACACAAGACAAAGTCCTGGAGAGAATGGAGAAAAGGTAGAGCAAAGGGCCTAAAAAAGGGCCAGGCTCTTTGGACCTATAAAGACTACAGGAACCCCTGAGCCTACCATCCTAGAATATTGGAACTGAAGCCATCCAAAGCCATCTTTGGGCCAAATAATTGATAGACTTGTCACATCAACCATATTAACCATGATTATCAAGTTATCTTAGACAATCAGCTGCATAAAACCAAAGAGCCAATATGTACTCAAAAGCAAAGAAGGCAAGGAGGGCCATGGAAACCACATTCATGGAAACCGCACAAGCTGAATGGAAGTAAAAAAAAGCTGGCACTGAAAACTGCAACCAAGGTCAGAGAACAATTTACATAAAAAACAGTTGCTTGGGGAGTTCATTTGATGCATACATTTTCATGCAAAACACAACAAAATGCATATTCTAAAATATAAATGGGAGAATGGTCTGTCTTATAAATAAATAAAACATAGAGGAAGGAAAACTTTTACATTATTTTTTTTTGCAAGTTTCTACAAATACTTCTAGGAGTCAAAAAAACTATGTCTGAGTGGTCTCAGCTCTCAAGGGCCTGCCCTCTCTGCCTGACACATCCAATTCCCTGTGTCTCTGACAGGCTCCAGAGCCACACAGAGCTGCATGCTGCAGCCCCAGGCCCATGGTGACGTGATTGTCGGAGTGATGCTGAAGCAGGCACGCCCAGGAGATGGAGAAACTGCTTTGGGACCAGGAATCCAGTTACTAGGGAGCCACAGAAACTGTTGACAGCAACAGCCAGAACTATGTTCTGCAAAGTGCTCCCAGGAAGCCTGTACATGCCTGAAGAGCAGAATGGTTTTCATCATTAATTAACACATTTCCCACACTTGGGCCAGGAGTAGAATGCATTAAGGGACTCTGGGAGAAGTGGAGGAGGTGGACAGGGTAGTGATGGACTTGCCTCCGTTTTAGAATTTCACTTTGAAGACCACAAGGAAGAGTCTGAGCCCGTTAGGAAGTCTCTCAAGACCTTTCATAATCTGATGCCTGATTTCCAGGTTGTTCCTTCAATATTTCCAGTGAATCTCTAAACTTTCTGCCACCTAAGCAGCTAACATTTGGCCCAAACACATTTTGCAGCTTCTGGGCTTCTACACAGACCTCTGCTTCTGCCAGGAATGTCGTCTGTTCATTTCCAGTAGAAGCCTCCTACTTGTTAAATGAGATTCTTCTTTAGCTGTTCCAGTTTTCCAATGGACATAAAGCTTATAGCCCCTCCCAGCTTATCTATAAAAGAAATTGCTAGGGGCTCCCGATCTCTGTGTCGGCACAATACATTGGACTCCCTTCTCAGCAGTATGTGTCTAATCTTTATCTCAAGATTTTAAGCTACTGGAAGTCTGGGTTGGCATTCTCATTAACTCATGTATTCACACCTGAGCACTGAATAGCATCAGCAGGAACTCACAGTTCTTAAGCTGAGCAGCTCTTGCTAGGAATGGCTTTGTTTTGTTATAGGAAATCTGAAGCTTCTAACTAACAGGTCTAAGTTTTGCTTTCTGGAAACTTGCATCATTGTCCCTCCTGATGCCCTAGGCCTGCATTTTGCATCTTGTAAAATGCAGTGACTATGTCTTGCTACAACTTCTCTTCCCCATATTCTTTCTTTTATCCTGAATTCATTTTTTTCTTTAAAAAAATCACTTTGTGATTTAAACAGATTTCCCTGCAGATAGGACTTGTGTCACTCTGTAGCTCTTGTCCACCTCCTTATCATATGAGAACAATGATGGCTACATAGAATATTGAAACAGAATGACATGAGACAGTGGATAAAGAACAACTCGTACAGTTCCTGGAACATAGTAAGTTCACAAATAAATGACATTTAGGTGAACAAGTAAACTAAGCTCTGTGTCCTATGAATGTAGAAGCACTTTAGGCGCTTAGCTTATTATTCTAGTGAATAATCAACAAATGGTAGAAATGCCAGCATCTTGCTAAGATTTGAAGTACTGATTATGTAAAAAGGTCTTGGAATGCCATGGAATAAATAATGAAATAATGAAAACTAAAAAAATGGAATGATGTAACAACAAATTAGTGGTCTTACCTGAGTTCTTCTACACACCTGTAAAAGAGACCCCACATTAGATATTATAGTGCATAGGCCAATATTGATAAAATAATTACTGAATTCTAATGGTGTACCATCCATGGCATCTCCGAAAAACCATGAGAACTCACTGCCATTGGACTGATGCTACGTCACAGCAACCTTGTCAGAAAGGGTAGACCTGCCCGTGTGCGTCTCCAAGGCTGTACCCTTTTTTGGGAGCAGGAAACTCCATCTTTTATCTGACCAGGGCATCCATGCTAGTAGCATTTGATATGTGAATAAACCCTTTGATTCAACATTGTACCAGAGGAGGCAAGCAGTACAAAAAATCAGGAGGGAAAAATAAGTACAAGAAATAAAATGGAACAGATGTAATAGTTTTTGTCCACAGAAGACATGAAGATATATTAAAAAAAAAGGAGAGAAAAGACTTTATGAACATATTCCCCCACTGACCTGCCAGTTTGGAATACTAGGGTGGCTTGTATGTTGCAGGGATGCTAGAAGCTATGTCGCCTGTCTTTCAAATACCAGTAGGGTGCTTGAGAAAACCATGGAATTATTAGACCAGTAAGGTATTTGAGAGGACCCCTGATGATGTAGTAGTGATTACGTGTTCAATGCCAGCAGTTCAAAACCACCAGTTGCTCTGAGGAAGGAAGATAGACTTTCTACTCCCTCCCATAAGAATGACTGTCTTGGAAACTCATGGGGGCAATTCTCACCTGTCCTACAGGGGCGCTATGAATCCATGTCAGTTCATTGGGAGTGTTTGATATTTTGGGAGGGTATTTGAAAAGACGCAGAGGATTCTTGGTGGTGTAGTGGTTACACATTGGGCAGCAACCTTCACAGTCTACGGTATGAAACCACCCGTCACTCCACAGGAAGAAGATAGGGTTTTCTGCTCCTGTAAACAGAAACTCACAGGGAGGGCTGCTTTGCGTCAACATAAACTTGATGGCAGTGGGTTTGGTTTTGGGGAAGACAAAGAAAAGAATGACAATGAAAGGTGAAAAGCCTTAGGCTTAGAAGATCAAATGAGAAGAACACATTCAACATTTCCTGTGCTGAAAGCACGGAAGAAGAACAAGTTACGTTTCCAGCTGTAATACTGAAGTGCTTTGTGGGAAACAATGTTGAAAGATGCAGGAAGCGTCAGAAGAAGATCAAAAGAATATGCAGAATCACTGCACCAAAAATAACTCATTTGCATGCAACCATTTCAAGAAATAGTATACATATGTTCAAGAAATAACTGTATTAAAGGTAGAAATCCAAGCTGTATTGAAGGTATTGACAAACCAAAAAAGGCTCAAGGTGTTGATGGAAAACTGATTGAGATGTTTAAAAACAAAATCTTTTGCTTACCCTCGTGAAGAGATCACTGAAGATGTGGGCGCCATTGCAAAGTGTGGCATAGAAATTAAATGGTGCCTGGCTATCAGAGAGAATAGCATCAGAGTTTTTAAAGAATTTGTCCTGAAACAGGCAGCCATCTAAATGAGGTGTCAGCCAAGCCCGCAGATCAAAGTACACCAGCGCGTGTGATCCAAGGATCACGTATGCTAAAAATCCAAACTCAAAGATCGAAATGGTATCAGAGTTTAAATTTCAAGCACCTGCTTTGCAGAAGGACATGGATCACAGTGGGAGCCTAAAATCTATTTGCAAAGTCTACACTAGGATCGAGCCTACAGTGAATCCCATCTGACACAGATCAGGCATATAAATGCCCTTTTTCTCAGGCAGAGTGCAGTGCTTTCTGACTTTCTCTGTGTTTGGTTTTCCTGTACATGGAATCCAGAATGGATGGAGTTTTAAAGACAGTGTGTGCCTTGGTGGTATGGTTTCTAGTTGGTATGGCAGAGAAAGTTGGGGGGTGCAGGTGGAAGCCCACTAGTGGCATGAGTAGAAGAAAGAAGTTAATGTTCTAAAATTGATTTTGGAGATGATTGTACAGCTCTTTTTAATATATTGAACTATATATAAACTATGTGAATTATATGCCAATAAAGTTGTGGTTTTCTTTAAAAAAAAACTGCTGCATTACTTACATCACTGATTAGTGTATACCAAAAAATCTAGAAAACAGGTACCTGGCCAACTGAATGGAAAAGACACATGCTTGTACCCATTTCTAAGAAAGGTGGCCCAATAGAATGCAGAACTTATCTAACTATATCATTAATATAGCATGCAAATAAATTTTTGCTGAAGATAATCTGAAAGTCATTGCAGTGGTATATAGTTGCCACCAATTCAAGTCAGCTTCAGAACAGGATATGGAATGAGAGAGACCACTGCTGATGTCAAATGGATGTTGACTGGAAGCAGAGAATATCAGAAAGACATTGATTTGTGTTTAATTGACTATGCAAAGGCACTCAAATTGTGTGGATCAGAGCAAATCAGAGTCAACAGTGCAAAGAAGGGAAATTTCTAAGCACTTGATTGTGTTTGTGAGGAACTTGTACTTAGACTAAATGGAAGTCTTCCCAATAGAACAAGGAAATACTGCATGGTTCAAAATAAGGAAAGGGTTTCATCAGCTCACTATATTGAATCAATTTTCATACTGAAAAAGTAACTCAAGGAGCTGAACTATATGAATAAGAGTGCTGAAGGAAGTCTCATTTATTATCTGCTATATGCAAATGAAAAAACCCTGCTTATCAAAAGAACTTGAAACACTGATGACCATCAAAACACTGGACTAAGAAGACAGCATCTTCATCGACATCTTGTTCAAAAGACAGAAGTTGTCAAAAATTCCACTTCACTTGAACCCAGAATCAATGCTCACAGAATAAGCAGTGGCAAAATCCATTCACTTTTTGCATTGGGCAAAGCTGCTGCATAAGACCTCTTCTAAGTGTTAAAGAACAAAGATGTCACTTTAAGGATTTGAGTGCACCAGCCTCAAGTCATGCTCATTTTCAATTGCCTTGGATGCATTGAAGTTGGTCAGTGAATAAGGAAAACCAGAGAAGAATTGATGCATTTGGATTATGATGCTAGAGAAGAGTATTGAAATTATCATGGACTGCCTAAATGATAAATATATCTGTTTTGAAAGGAGTACAGTCAGAATATTCTGAGAAGGGGGGATGATCAGGCTTCATTTCACATACTTTGGACATTTTATCAGGAGGGACCAGACCTCATGAAAAGATATCATGCTTGGTGTATTAGATAGATAGTCAAAAAGAGGGGACAGATTGACACAGTACCCACAGGAATGGACATAACTTTACACCATTTGTGAGTGTGATACAGGACCATGCAGTGTTCCATTCTGTTGCAGATGGGGTCTCGATGAGTCAGAACTGATCAGACAGCACCTAAGGACAGCAACCATGGTCGTCCCTCAGTTATATTAGCTGTGAATGAGCTAAACATCTCAATGAAAGGGTGAGGCTTCAAATCCACCCAGGCACCTTAAAGGAAAGATTGATCAATTGACTTCTAGAAATCCAGTCATTGAAAACCCTGTAGATCACAGTTTTATTTTGACACACATGAGATTACCATGAGTCAGAATGAACTCGACTGCAACTGGTTTTCTGGCCTCCACTATCCTATTAGCACTGAGCGATAAAACACAACTATAAAATGGGGAACAAAGAATCTGGTCGATATATTCTATATCGAAGTTGGATTCTGAGAGCACAGAGCAAATCAGAGAAGAATAGACAACAGATCTGGGGCCATCAGCAGGGAAAACCAGTACAAGCTGCTTCCTACATTGTCTACCCTGAATAAGAATGGCCTTGACAAATGGACCCAAGTACCCACTGACCACTTGGCCCCAGTCTCTTCTATCATTAGCTTTTACCAGTTATCATCTCCTCTCCCCAAGTAAAATAAACCATCTACAATTTATGGATCTGATTGGATCTGGAATCTATCCTGATTCATGGCAACACACGTGTGCAGGAAAAACTTGTTCTGTGTGCATGTGTGTGTTCAAGGCTGAGACAATCCAGAAGGAGATTGTCATTTGTCATTGCTGTGTTCAAACGTTAATTTGGGTGGGTTTGAACCCTCAAACTTTCAGCTTGTGCTTAACGAGGTGTGCCACCCAGAGACGCAAAACCACATAGAAGGCAGTGCTTGGTTTGTAGTCTCACGGAAGTAAGCATTCCTTGGAGGGGCTGACAAGCAAGAGGGAAGTTTAGGAAGTACCCAAAGAACTAAGATTTTGGAAACCCTACAGTGATAATATCTGTGCTTCGAATGAATGAGCACAACAATGAAATTAGTTCTTCGCGGGAAACGGCAATTTACATCATCCTGTTTCTTCTATCTGAGCTGTATCTCTTGGAACCCTTTCACAGGGTTTAAACACATGTGCTCCCCAGGAGAGGAAATCAGCTGTATCTATTTCAAGATAATAATGACTCGTCTCGGCACAAGCAGAACTTTTGAGGGAGAAGAGGCTTTGAAGTCTGATAGGCCAGGAATTGAATGTTGATTTGACCATTCTGAAGTTCAAACTACTGCAAAATCCAATTGCTGAATGGTGATCGTACCTGTGCCACAAGGTGACAACGGGACTGAGGTCACGGGACATGTTGAGCACAAAATGTTTTCTGGACACACTGCTCGGAATGAAGGCATTGTGGTTGCTCCTCAAATTATTCAACCTGTTTAGAAGGAAGGGAAGGGAAGGAAGTTCAACCCAACATGGAAGAAATCTCTTTATTTCCTTGCCATTGTGTCCATGTAAGTGTAATTCAGACTACCTTGAGAATAAAGTGTTATGGTAACGCTCTGCATATTATTCCAAATTGTGCTCTTAACTTTCTATTCCAAGAAAAAGCACATGATTACACATGAAAAAAAATGTCTACTTGGTGGCTGAAGGTCCAGATTGGAGTTAATTTCAAGGTTGATTAGAATGTCAGAGTTAATGATTTTTGTCCCCGAACACTTAGAATTCATAATTATCCTAAAGTATATAAACACCATTGAAAGGAGCCTATTTATCCTCAGCTTCTTTTTGCCCAGATTTTCCCAGAATTTCACCACCACCACCCCCCGTCATAGACTCTTTTAACAATAATCTCAAGTGTCTGTAATAATAGTTAAAGTCTTGGCGCCTGGGTCCCACTCATGAATGTATAAACTAGCCAGCCTATTATCCATGTCATTATTAAGTTGCCAAAATGGTTTAATCAAAAAAGTAGCCTGATTACCGTGCTCCCAACATTCATTCTATTAAACTTTCCTTATTCCTCTTGATATTTAAAGAGATAGTTATGTTTAATATGAGATTTGAGAAAACAGATATAAATCAGTTTGGAAGTTAGATTATAAAACACATACCAAGAGAAGAAGAGACAACTTTTTGGAACATGGGAAATGTGTTGTCTATCATGAACCAGGAATGAATGGAGAAGGAGGCGAGAAGAAAGGAGAGGAGCTTAGAAAGAGGGTAGAAAAGAGAGAAGGGGACAGAAAAAGGAAGGTGAGAAAATTAAGAGAAAGAGGAGGAGAGAGTTGAGTGAAGAAGAAGAGAATGAAGAAAAAGGAAGAGAAAGAGAATAAGCCTAAATCCAACCCTGCAAAAATTCACTAATCACCTTAGGTGGTATACACAGTGTTTCTAAGAAGAGTGGGCTTTCTCTCCTCCTGTGGAATCCCATGTCTTGAGATATTTCAAGGATGCCACCATCTAGGGATTATGTGTGCACTCTGAGACTGTAAATCTTTTCTGTATGACCTTGGGACGTGGCTGATATCCTCTGGGACAAGCTACACGAGACAGCACAGTCTCCGTTCCAGCCCATTCCCCATCCTCGATGCCTTTCTCTCCACAGTCTTTCTGTCTTCTCATATTCACTTGGAATTCCACACTGGCAGAGCTAAAGGGCTCTTGGGGGTCACTTCATCCACCCTCCCATTCTGAGAGAAATTGAAGCCCAGAGAAGAGCAGCTCTTCATCCAAAGAGCCAGGCCTGGGGAAAGCCCTTCCCTTCCTCCCGTCCAGAGTGCCCCAGCAAAGGAAGTTCTGACAGGGCCCCTCTAGCCATCATTTGCCACATGATGCCTCCCTCTATGCCGGTGACGATAACCCCACTTTGGAAGGAATTCTTTGCTATGAACAAGATAAAGGTGGGATTAAGTTTCAGTGGATGCTGTCAATGAAGTTACTGCTCTTCATGCCCTTGGGAGTATGATCTGCTGAAAGGGAAAAAAACACACTTCCATCAAAACCATCTCTGAGACAAGGACACAGAAAGGGAAATCCCAAGTCCATTCGAAGTGGAGCACAGTCCAGGTCTGGGTCTGGAGCAGTGCAAGTCCAGACCAGAGGTGCCAGAGGCTGCAGCACAGCACCCATGGGACAGAGCGCAGGAGCAGGGTGCAGGAGACAGATCACCATTGGGGTTTGTCTGCCCAAGGAGCAGAAGCCAAGGAATCATATGGCTCAGAGGCTGAGGACTTGAGAGAGACATGACCCACCACCTAAGGAGATGTACTGATGTGGACCAGTGACTGTATCCTTCCTCTTTATTGTTCCTGACTTGTGGTAACATCTTAATTTCCCTAAAACACTCCCATAACTGTGAGTTTTGTCTATGAGTTTTGAGGGACCTTTGCAACAAACCATTGAAGCCAGGATAGAAGTAAAGTGTGGTTGGTGTCGGAACAGGTAAAGAAGGGTGGAGCCTGGAGGCATGTCTGACTCCTGCCTCGGGACAACAGGGAAGCCAGAGGAGGTCAGACCTGCTTCTCCATCTCTGAGGTCATTTTTGGCAAGATGGTAGGATCAGAAAAAACTCCCCTCTCCTTCAGGCTCTTAAGGAGCGATTCTTTGTGGTCAGTAATGATTGTGACAGAAAGAAAAGCTGCCGATCCTCAGCAAAGGAGGAATGCTAACCTTGACTTTATCTGAGCACTCACTGTGTTTAAGAAATTGTGGGGGATGCTTCACACACATGATCTCATTTATTGTGCACAATAACTTCACAGCAAGTTTCCATCAGCCCTGTGGCTTATCTTTGAGCCCCTTTCTTCACGTGTAAAGTCATTTTACCATGGTCACATAGAATTAATGCCTAGACAAGTCTACACCATAGGTTTATTTGCCTCTCAAACAGCAATGGCTCAGAAGGAAATATTTTTAACATCAGATTATATTAGAGAAAGCAATGCAAAAATGAAAATCATCAATAAGATATGAGCACTCTTTTCAGATTCACTACTAGAAAAAGATGGTTAGGAGTGGAAAGGTGGGAAAGGAAGAAAGCAGCACTCATATCTGTTGGTTTGCATGGACAATTGTTAGAAGAGTATGGCACTCTTAAGGCACTCGTCAATCCCACCAAAAGCACCTTGGAAGAAAGGCCTGGCAATCTACTTTCTGAGAAACAAAACAAAGCCATCATGGAAAATCCCATGGAACACAATTCTACTCTAGCACACAGAAGGTGGCCATAAGTCAGAGTCAACTAAAGAGCTGTGGGTTTACCTCCTCTATCTATTACAAAGACAGTTTTCTAGTTTAGTCACAGATATTTTTGTTTCTTTGTTTGTTTGTTGGGGGGAGGGGGGGCATCACTGCCCTAAGGTGGTGGGAGTAGGAGGCCCAGTCTTTGCTCCGTGGAGCTAGAATTGAACCTCCATCCCAGTGGGCCGCAGTCGCGCGCACAACCTCTACGCCACCGGGGCTCAGCCTAGTCACAGAGATTTAAGGATGATGTCTTGTTTCTGCCATTTGCATTTATTCAGCAGGTTGCTATTAGTCTCAGCTACTATGAAATGGACCTTTGGCTCCTGCTGGCGCTTTGAGTTACAAAGAAGAACTATTCCATCGAGTTCTGTTGTCCATGGTCTTTACAGAAGCACTTCACCAGGTCTTTCTTCCATGTGTAGAACTACTGGATAGGTGCCAGCAACCCTTAGCAGGTAATCCCAAGCTAGTTCTATCACCCAGGTTCCTCTTGAGCAGGCAGCTTTCTCAGAGTGATTCAGGACCTAGGAGTTTGCATCTTGTGGCACTGCCGTCTCCAACTTGTAATGTCAAGTCTGCTGCAAAGGAGGAAGAGAGGGCAGAGAGTTCTGCTAAAGAGAATGAATTGCTTATATCCATCTTCCATTGGTTCTCCTCTAAATGCTATGGGTCTGGGTTGAAGTTCAGCTATGTGCCTTGGAAGAAGAAAATATTGTTTGACACTAATGTTCCCTGACAGCACTTTTACCCTGAACAGATTTTTAAGAAAAACCACCTCCCCCACTCCTGCCACGTGAGCTCTCCCCAATAATCATGGGAGCTCTGCCTTCTCAGAATGAGAGGAGAATTGCATTTTGTCAAGTAACAGAGAATCATGTCTGTGGAGCCAGAAAGCTTAGGTTGCCTGTTCCAGCTATAAATCTCCCATTCTTCAAGTTCTGTCTGATCCCACTGAGCCAGCTGACAACTCACCCATCCTGTCCTAAGAGAGGATCTGTGAGGAGTTTCTCAATGTTGGATTTTGATAATCATCACACAGAATGAAACATACATCCACTTCTCCCCTTGATTCTATCAGAATCACTGGACAAATGCAGCCAAAGGATGAGCTTTCCCATCGGAGTTCTTAGAATCATTAAGTCAAAGTGTCTGGCCTGGGAAATCTCAGGAAACCACATTGGTGCAACCTTGCTGGGAGAATCAGGCTTTCTGACTCCTCTTACTCTCAACTCTATGCTCTCAGGAGCATTAAAGTCCTCGCATTTCTGTTCATATGATTATTGCTAGGTTTTCCCTCATTATCTTCATGCAAGATAATAGTTACCAGACTGAAAAAATTTAAAATCTTCAAATGCAGAGGGTGAATTTGCATGGGTATCTGGTTAAATAACAGAGAAGAACAGGGTTTTTTGGTTGTTGTTGTGTTTTATATTTTAAATAAACACTGCCAAAAAGGACATTAGTAGACATGACTGTCAAGAAACCTGAGTTTTGACCCTGTCTTTGATGCACAGGAGTGACCTGTATCAAGAAGTATTCGGTCAAGTCCCCTCTCCGAATTTCGTGGATCTCTTCCATTTGAAAGGATGTGATTTAGTAGGGTCAGTGACTCTCTACTGGGAACAGCAGCGCCCCCTGGGGGACTTCTGTAAAAGCATGCGACATTTTGATACTCAAACTACCAACCCTGAGGATCACAGCCCAACCATCATAATGAGAAGACATAACACTTACGGGTCAGAGTCCAGGAAAGTTCTATGTCCTACAATTTGTGAGACAGTTTCACACAATAAAAAAAGTCCTTCCCTCATAAGACTAATGATGACGCTGTTAATAAGTAATGAGTCATTCCTCACTGCTAGAATTAGAGCTTATTAATGTAAAATTGACCTTTCTAGGAAACTCAACGCAAATAGAAAGCTCTTCTTCATTGCCTTTTGTAGCCTATCATTGGCCTGATAATACTTTCCTACTCATTCTTGTCCTTGACACCACTACATCCATACATACTTGCTTCACTGTCATGCTTTTTGATTGTCATCCTTAACTAGTTTAATGTTAAATGAATGCTTCTTCTCTGTGCTTACTACATCTTTATAGATTTTTATTTTAACATAATTTTGTTTCATTGTGAGATGTTTGGAGATTACGTCCACTAGACTCAAACTCATACAGTCTGGGAGCATACCTTATTTATGAATTCATTTAATCAGGCAAATAATTATGGAATTCCACTTCAAATAGCTAATATAGATCAAGAACTTTACTAGCTTACTTCTTTGCAGTCCTACAAATTTTTCATTATTTATATGCAGTTCTGTTCCCATACTAGTGATGAGAAAATTGAAGCTCCTGGAGGTCACATAACTCAGTATTGGATTAGAGACCGGGGACTATGAGAAGGAAGTGGCTATTGACCCCAAGAGCTTATATTCCAAAAGGCACGTGTGTGTGTGTGGTGTGTGTGTAGTGTGTGTGTGTACCACACAGTCTCAAAGTGCAATAATAGTAGAGATTGGAATGGAAGGAGCCAAGGAAAGACACAGCCTCCTGTCTCTGGAGGAGAAGCAACCCAGAGAAGATAACACTGAAGTTGAAGTTAAGGTAGATCTACCAGTGAGAGTAGATCATAGTGGTCAACACAGCAAGAAGGTCCAAGGGGACCCAAGGATGAAAGAGCTCACCCTATGGGGCTGCAAGTGCCGTGCAGTGCAAGTTTTTGCCAGAGAAGATCAAGATTGAAGATTGTGTATAAACATTCTCTATGGAGCAACCCAGTGTGGGGAGGGGACTTCATTTCAGCAAGGCCACAGAGCTCGATTCTGATGGAGATAAGTGTGACAGAAGTGATTGGGCATAGCCTACAACCTTGACGCCCCTTCTTTCTTTAGCATCATCAGTATGTTCTGCCTGGTTTTTCAGGATGTCTTTCATAAACAAGGAGATAGTGGGGAACACTTAGGAAAAGTCTTTCCTAAGGGGGTGTCATTAAGCCTCTTCCTTGCCACTTCATGGAATCCTGGTCCTTACCCTAGAAGACCAGCCTTATTCACACCCCATTTTACAAGTGCGGTGCCGAGGCCCAGGAAGGAAAAAAAGGTAGCAAGTAGCTAAGTCAAGAACTATAAACAAACAAACAAACAAACAAGTAAATAAATAAATACCTGTCTGGCTATCAGTTCTGATTTCTTGTAAGAGAGCCGGGCTACTCCCTGAGACCTACTTTATGCTCATGCAGCACAGTCTGTGTGCATCAATTCTCTTGTCGCAGGGTCTCCAAGAGGTCACGAGGGTCCTCTGTCAGGTCTGTACTTCACCTTGACACTAATGTTTACGCGAATGAGCTTTCTCTCATCTTCTGTGTGGTCTGGAGCTGCAAGTACAATGTCAATTTTTGTTCATGCTCAATCTCAGTTTAGATAAACCAGTTAGCTGAGTATATATGATAAAATGCCCCACCGGGTTATAAACTAAGCAGTCAAAAAAAATAAATGCAAAGCCCAATGAAGATCTAATTAGCTTGGTCCAATTACTCTGGTCCCTTCCAGCTACTCTCAGACAATATATAACAAACACCAGAGAAGCAAAATAAACTATCTAGTTTCCAAGTCTTCCTCTTCCTCACGCTGAGTT
Source organism: Nesogale talazaci (assembly GCA_004026705.1). Lineage (NCBI taxonomy): Eukaryota > Metazoa > Chordata > Mammalia > Afrosoricida > Tenrecidae > Nesogale > Nesogale talazaci. The sequence continues at coordinate 67,696 of PVJH01003334.1, forward strand.
TGGTTCTTCTCGTCTTTTCTATTTTCCCTCGCTATCTAGTTCATCCCTCTCTTTTCTTGATATCTGCTTTTACTTCATTCCCTTTCTCTTTGTGGCATTATTTCTGTTTCCATATTTTTTCTCTGCCTTGCTTCTTTCAATTTTTCTGCTTGTCTCCAGGATCAGAGCTCCCTGTTGGAGCCTTGGACAGACCTAAAGTCTCTCATGAAAGTTGAATTCTGAAAAGTGATCCATCAGGGTTCTTGTTTGTTAAGTTTTGTTTCTGTCTGATCCAGCAACCTTGAACTGAAAAACATCTTGAACACCTTTTCACAATGAAACCAGATATGGAGCACCTCCTGAGACTCTGGAGGCAGATTGACTCCCTACCCAAAGCAATCTGGGAATTGCTCCTATGAAAAATGCCAACAGGAAGTCGGCCTAGCAGCATGGAATTGCCTAGCAGGTACAGACCTAAATCCTTCTTTTCATTTCTCCGTCCCAAGCCCAGTGAATAAACCTATTTCAAGCAGAGAAAAGAAAATGACCAGTGAGCCAAGCCTTAGCTTTTTAATAATGTGAAAATTGAAGCAATTGAGAAACGGTTATTAATAAACACACAGTCCACTCTATGAAAGCATGGAAAGTTTTCCTACGTAACGCAGCATAACCATGAGGGTGGAAATGTTGATTCATTTACAATGAACTTCTGGCTCCAGCAGAACCCAGAGTAATGTGTGTGATGGGAGGAGCCCAGAGTTTGGAATCAAATTCCTACCGCCACTCAGAAGTTGTATAGCTTCTTGGGGGAGGTCATATAACTTCTTAAACCTATTTTTGTTGTCATTTGGGGGGAGGCAGGGGGAGGAGGGGGGAGATAAACTCTCAAACCGATGCCATCAAAAACAATTGCTGTGTGAGTCTCAGATGTCTCCTATTCAAAGATAAATGGAGGCGATAGACGTGTAAAATGGTTCAGCCAGTTTTGAAAACAGGTTGGCAGTCTCTTAGAAAACAAGCCCTATGACCATGTTGCAAACCCACTCTTGGAGTTTGTCTTAGAAACACAAAGACATGTTTGCGCAAACATTTGTACTATGTAAATGTTTATTGTAGTTCTCTTTGTCATCAACAAAAACTTCAGTAACCTATGTCCCCTTCAATGACCGGGAGGATAAACGCTGGTGTGTCTGGACAGTGGATTTCAGTAACTGAAAGGAATTACGTGTTCATGCACATTGTAACTTAAACAAACTTCGAAGGCATAACGCTGAATGAAATAAATGAGAAGGAGCCTTGGCGGTGTTCCACTGCTAACCAAGTGATAGGTTCGAAAGTGCCAGTTGTTTTGATGGAGAAAGGTAAGGCTGTCTGCCCCCATAAACATGTAACCCGGCTAGGTCTCTAGGAGTCAAATTGACTCGCTGATAGTGTGTGGGGATTCGGCATGAAAAAAGCCAGTCTAGAAAGTTTGCATGTTCTTTGACTCCATTTATCTCTCATTCTCCATTGTTAGCATGACAAAACTACAGTGACAAATAGATGAGTGATTTCTGAGGGTTGAAGATGGGAGGAAAATGTAACTACAAAGGGGGGTCGTTGTGGTGGATTTGCGAGTGCTAGAATTGTTCTATGTCCCGACTGAGGCAGTGAATACATAAATCTCTGCTGGTGGAAACTCTTCCATTGGACTCTTCTGCTCTGCTGATAGGAACATTTTGACTTGGAGGCAGCCTGACAGCAGTGAGTTACTTATGTGAGCATGGAATACACTTCACTCTATCCACTAAAAATAACAAATGAAAATAATAAATCAAGTGGGTCCGATAATGACAAATTACTCTTACGTGTTCATTATTTATTGTTTGGCCTGAGCACTGTCATGTAATTCTCACAGCCCCCAAAACGATAACGTAAAGACATGGAATGACTTTATTGGTAAATACTGGTATGGTACATGAAACCTGCCTTACAATTGCAAATTCGGAGTCCTTTTCATCACACCTCACTATGTATTACTTAAAGTCCCTTTCTTTTCCTAAACTATGTGTATTCATGGTAGGACTCAATTGTAGATCTTTTTCCTGTCTTGTTTTGATTTATTTTTTTCCAAGTTCCTATGTCAACCTGTTTCAGGGAGTGTTTATATTTCTGAGGGAAAAACAAAATAGGCCAAAACATAATTCAGTAAAGTGGCACATTCATCAAAAATCACTCTTTCTGACTTGCTCTTGATGTGAATGGTTATGAAAACAAGTAGTTGCACATGTTGAAGCATTCGTTCATGGGAAAATGTTAGGTCTTCATTCAGCATGCAGTTGCTCAGCTGCAGGGTGCAGCGTGCTGCAAGTTGGCACAAACCATTTCTTCCAGTGAGAAAATTCTCCCGACGGCTTTTCCTCCTCACCTTCAAATCTCTGTGGCAGCATCACTTTAGGATCCTTTAGGATCACGCTAGGATCTTTTCCCTGTACTCTCTACGAGCTTGCTTTATTTTAGCCATTGCTGCACCTTAGCTAAATGAATAAATAACCTCAGTGTGTTCCAGATAAGAACCGCTCTCCAGAGAGTTTCCAATACCTGGTGGTGCAGGGGTTGTGCATTTATGGGTTATGCATTTATGTGTGGGTCTGCAAAGTCTATAGTTTGAAAATCCGAGCAGCGGCAGGGAAGAAAGCATCCCAACTTAGTGCTGTCGAATCCCAGACGTCCAGCATTAGCCCATGTCTGAGACTAATCTACAAAGTCCACCTCAGTCTCAGAAGACACACGCAATGAGAAAAGCCAGCTGCAGGAGAAAAGCCAAATCAGTGAGTGTGTAAATGTCTCAGCACGGACGGGGGTCACGTGGTTCCTCCAGCACCCAGTGGTTTTCCAGCCTGTTGAAGCATTTCAGTCGTTAGCCTGTTGATTCCTGACGTCTTTTGCCTTGAATGCAGCTTGGACTTCTTCATTCTATACCAACAGTTCTGGATCAAAAGTTACCTCTTGAAATAGTTGAATGTCAAGGAGTTCTTGGTATTATATCCTTTATCAGTGAAGAAAAAGAGAAGAGGGTAAGAGCTAGAGTGTAATGACTTTGCTGAGGAAGAAATATTACAGCAGAGGTATTAGACAAAACTCTGCACAGAGCAAGCATTTGCGGAGAGCCTGATACTTCCGTTTGTTTGTGTTGTGCCCCAATCTTAAGGGCACAGGGCCTTTCCTTGCTCTCCACACCCTAGAAAGGCTGGGTCCATCAGTTAGTACAGTGTTCTATTTCCTTGTACTAACGGTGGCCATGACAATGATGGTTTCCTCTGCGTGGCAATGGGTGCTTCTTTTCATTCATTGCCTCTGACAGCCTGAGCAAAACTCCTTTGGACAGACGGTGAAGGAAGCAATTTTGGAATTTTCAAAATCCTCATCCTGGTTGGTATTTAAATTCCAAGCTACTAGTCATCTGCCTATGTCCGGCCATTTGAGAACTGGCTTCCTTTGACTCATAAAGTGTCCTTGATATCTCACAGGTGACATAAAATAGCATTCCATCTTTTCCCTGAATTGTACCCAACCGATACATGAAATGGCCCTTTCTGATACATCAAAGGGCCATGACTGCATCCTTTTCTGGACCTTTGATATTATAATATTTGGCCAGGGAAATTATTATCTTTCCAATTCACAGAACACTTATTTATGTGGTCAGTTAGATCTTTGTTTTTGCTTGAGTGGGGAGAAGATAAAGTAAGAAGAAGGCACCCAGCCCCCTGGCAGTTCCAGCATTGAAGCTTCTCTATCTTTGCTCTCCAAAAGCTAAGCAACTCAATGCATGAACTCTTCTGACCCAGCTCTCTCCCAAGGGAAATGCCAGACAGCAGCCCCCTTAACAAGGACCTCTAATTTATGCTTCTAACAAGCCAGCCAAGGTTCTTCAGTGAGTTTCCTCTGGATCTCTGTGTCTTAAGTAAATGGTATTCAATATATAACACGACCCAAGAATTTATTATTATGAGAGTCAGGCTGCTCACATTCAAGGAAGATGTATTAAATACCTACTATGTGCGTCCTTTTAAGTTAGAACCCCAAGAAACATCAAGTTCCCATATTTGCTCATTTATTTAGTCAATAATTATTTATAGAAGCTTTATGTTTAATCAACTCTGAGCTGGACACCAGGGACACCCTGGTCCTGCAGTCATCTGCCTTTCCTTCAGTCTAATTCCCTTTCTTATACGCCTTATCTTAATTTACTACCAAGTTCAGTGGGTTCTGCCTAACAAACAAGTCTCAGATTTATTTGCTTCTCTATATATCTGACACTCTCGTAGGTCAGGGCCTTGTCATCTCCCAACTGAATTACTGCAACTGTCTCTTAAAAGAACTCGTGGCCAACAGCATTTTCTGTTATAATCCAAGCTGGGTCCAGTTTCAGGCTTCAATATTAAACTCCTCTCACACTTGCTCTGTGCTGTGCTGGCAAGCTCTCAAACTCATGTGCTTTCAAGATCCAGATAAGAAACAGAAAAACAGAGGTCGGTAACGAGAGCATTTTGTCACACCTAAATTGGGATTAAAAATCTATCAGTCAATTACCTGGCTGTGTGTTCCTAAGTAAACATTTCTGTAGAAGCTTCAAAAATTCAATACTGGCCCATTTCACATACTTCCGATTTAAATTTCCCAAGAAGCCAGTCGGGATGGATTTGTTATTAGAACACTCATTTTCTAACTAAGGACACTGAGGTTTAGAGAAGGAAAACAATAGACTAAAGTCACACTGTGGATGAATAGTAGAGCCAGGGTTTGACCCCCAGTCTTCTAGCACAGAGGCCAGTCTTTGCAACAGTAAGGATTTCCTGCCTTTCCTCCCAAGTAAGCACTTAACCATTGGAAAGTTCTAGAAGTATAGGTGGTGTTTGAAAAGGGCCAATAGGTGTTAGGATCAAAGATGATAAAGATGAGCAAAAACACATTCAAATATACAAGCCTTATACAATCTCTTCAGGCACATTCTAATACCATCTTACTAACTGGTACTGCAAAAGATGGCTGCACTATTATGTTATGCAGGTGTCCTGGGTTCCAGCCACAGCTCTCCTTATAACTTACTGAATAGGACTGGGCAAAGTCAGTTCCCCACTCTGAAGCTTTAAATGCTCACCTTTAAATGAGGGGAAAGAGCTCTATGATAGTCAACATCACTTCTGTAATGGCATGTTATTAACTATTAGAGAAGAGGCTTAAGTTGAATCATCCACAAGTTCATGATTCCAGATTGAGGTCCTACTCATCATCTGTCCTGCTTGCTCAGTCTTTTCTGTTGGAGATCCAATTACCCAGGAGGCTAGTTAACAGACATGGAGAGAACAAGAATGGTCCAAGTGGGTATATTTTCATGGTGAAAATATGTTTTCTAATGTGCTGCCTCACATCATTGAAGTTGATGCTTTTTAGGTGATTTGCATTTCTCATAAATTTTGTGCTTACCATTAAACTACAAAAATAAAGAATTTGCTGTTCTATTTAATGGGGAAAGATGTCATCTCTACTTAAAGCATTTGCCTTCTATGCTTCCCCTTGCAAAACAATAAAAGAAAAAAAGGAAAATAGGAACACATGGATGAAAAATGTATCAATCATGTGATCACTTTGAGAATTTCAAAAAAATTCCTTCTGTTGTTCTAATGCATATCCCATGCTGGATAGCAGAGACTAGCTATGACAATGATGGCAAGATGGACCTTTATCAACTGTGATGTAAATTGAAGGAATGAAAAGGAGAAAAGATTCAAAAGGCTCTTTCACAAGACTCAGTTGAAAGTTGGAGGAGTACAATGAAGATGAGGAAGGTCCTTCTATGTAACTCCTCTCTTCTGCTTTGTATAATGGAGTAAATAGATGATGGTGCCATTTATGTAGTCAAGAAATGAAGGAAGAGTGGTATATTTTGGAGAATGGAGGTGATGAACTCATTTTTGGACATGTTGGATTGGAAGTGAGACATACAGGTGTAAATATTCAAGAAATAGTTAAATAAAAACTATGATGAGATAGCACCTTATCAAGACAATGACAGTCCAATAAAAAATAAATAAGCAACAAATATTAGTGTGATTGAGACTCATACACTTTCAGTGTGTCTGTTAATATGTGCAATCGTTGTGTAAAACAATATGGGGCTACCTCAAACAACTGGAAATACAAATTCCATACAGGCTAGCAATACCCCTGTTGGGGATACAACCTAAAGAAATAAGAGCCATAACATGGACATACATATGCATTCCCATGCTGACCATAGCACTGCTAACAATAGGAAGAATCTAGGAACAGCCCAAAAAGACCATCAGTATAAGAATGAATAAAAACACTTTGGTACATACATACACACGATAGATTACTACATACTGCTAAATAACATTGATGAAACCATGAAGCACCTTATGACTGGACCCACAGAGCATTATGCAGAGTGAAGATTGTTAAGCACAAAAGAATAAATATTGTATGACATTATTACTGCAAGGCATAAACTAAGACCTGCATACCAAAGGGAACAGAATTTGAAGTTTCCAAAAAGCAGATGGTCAGAATGGTAGGATGAAAGAAAAAAGTCAAAGGTTGACAGATATTGACTTGGGTAAAAAGGAGAATAAAGATCCATAAGAAAGAGAAGAGGAATCAGGGGATGCGGATGGGATAGAATAGGATATGTGTATATTGATGACTGATTTGAACTTTTTTTGTTTTTAACACTTGCTATATATATTTATATATTTTGAGTCATTTATTTTTTAAAAATACTTGTATTGGGAGTTCTTACATATCTCATTACAATCCATACATGTGTCAAGCACATTTGCAAACATACCACCATCATCATTTTCAAAGCATTCTCTTCCTACTTGAGTCCCTAATATCACCTTCCCATTTCTTCTCCCTCGCTCCTCTGCCCACCCTCCCTCACAAACATTTGTGTGTCACACAGGGTTCTCTTAGAGAAATAAAACTAGGACACTAGTAATTCTCTTTATATATGTATATAGATAGAAGGATATATAAGATAAGAAATAGCCAATTAATCTATAAAGCATTACAATGGCTTGGTGCAACTCACTTGCGTGAGAAGCTAGTAGACCGGCAGTCCTTGAAGTCTTGAGGGCCATAGAGTAATCTCTATAAAGAAATTCAGGCTATCGGCTACCAGCAGCAAACAGCAAAGCAGGTCACCAACAGTCAGCCAGATAGCAGAGTCCAACAGTCCCCAGCTCAAGAGATGTATATTTCAGGAGCATGGAGAGGCAGGACTTGAAGGAACCTCAAGTCACAGCTACTCAGTCCACGATTAGGTGTCCAACAGGTAGTGTTGCTTGGAGGTCGAGGCACAGGACAAACAAGACAGCTGTCTTGTTGCAAGATCCGAAAGCAAGAGAGCTAGGGCGGAGCTCTCCAAGCCTTTTCTATTCCCACCCTTCAATTGATCGCGTGTGTTCATTGGCCATGTTGGCACCACAAGCTTACCTATAACAACTTGATAAGCTACAGATTATCTTTTCCATATCTTACATCATCCTCCATTTCCCCTCACCCACCTTTCTGCTATTTATCCCCTTGGGAGAGGGTTCTAGATTGATCTTTGTGCGGAGTTCCCCCTTTCCCCATCCCTTCCCCTAATCCTCTTGGTATCCCTATTCTCCTTGTTGGCCATGAAGGGTTTAGCTATCATGGATTTCCTATATTGTGGACTCTTATCTGTAGCAGTGTGCATGCTCTGGTCTAATCTGATTTGTAAGGTAGTATAAAGGTGATGATAGTAGGATGAAGGAAGCACCAAAGAACTAGAGGAAAGTTATGTGTTTCACCAGTGCTATACTGCACCCTGACTGGAACATCTCTTCCCTGTGACTTCTCTGTGAGGGAATGTCCAATGTCTACAGATGGACTTTGGGTCTCCATTCCATGCCCCTCCTATTTATACTGGGTATGGTTTTATTCTGGGTCTTAGATACCTGATTTCGGAAAACATCAACACCTCATGATCATACAGGCTGGTGTGCTTCTTCCATTTGGGCTTTGTTGCTTCTCAGCTAGATAGTCACTTGTTTATCTTCGAACCTCTAAGATCCCAGATGCTGTATCTTTTGATAGCCAGGTACCATCAGCTTTCTTCACCACATTTGCACACATTTTTGTCTTCAGTGATCGTGTCAGGAAAGTGAGCATCACAGAATGCCAGATTATTAGGACAAAGTGTTCTTGTGCTAAGGGAGTACGTGAGTTGAGGCCCAATGTCCATCTGCAACCTTAATTCTTATCATATAGAGATGAATACATACTCTTAGAGATGAGTACATACTCTTGAATTTAGTGATAGTCCTCTAAATTATAATGTAGCATCAAATTCATAATAATTTTTTTTAATTTAAGAGAAAAATAGTTGCATATTCTAACTCTCGCTCTATGAGATTGTACTGCCAAATGGTGTTCTGGCTCATCTGAAAGGGCCCTTTCTTAGAATGTTGTCCCTGAGAACTATCATGCTTCCCACCTCACTGATAGTCATCTTGACTTGTTCTGACCAACAAAGAGTGATGGTGTGTGCTATTTCCAAATGAAAAATTTCATAGTCACATGATGACTCTATGTGGTTCATTTTCCTCCGCCATGAGACAGATATGTCCCAGGAAAGAACTATTACTTTTGTCCAAGATAAACAACTGGAATCCAAACCAATCCAAAAAAAAAAAAAAAAGAGAGATGAATCTTTGTTGTTATAGGGCATTGCAATATGAAGGCTAATGTGTTACTATAGTCAAATTTAGCCTAAACTAGAAAGGAAAAAAAGAAAGAAAAAAAACCCTGAGTTCCAGGAGAATGAATGAAACTGTCTTAGTTCTTTAGAATATTAGTAAAGTGTTTTGTTTTTCATTACATCTATGCAGAAGTTCTCAGGTGAAAAGTCTTTAGGTACCTTAAACTTATCATGTCAGTGCTGAATATCGTGGTAACGAGACCATTTTCCTTTTTGATTTTTTTCTTCTTATTATTTATAAGTCAAGCATTATTTTCCTTTGCTCTATGGAGATTTTATCTGTCGCATTTTTCTTCACTTGGTTCAAAAGTTCCTGTCTAACATCAAAGCCTATTAACATGAGAGTTCTTTCCCAACGATTTCCTTCCTAGCTTTACAATATGGACTTTATATACAAAATTTTTACTTGGAGTTAAGGCCAGGTGTGGAAAATTTTAAGACCAAAAGAAAGTAAAACTATTTGTAGAGGAGAGGAGGAAAACCAGTACCATGAAGTGAAAAGTTCTTTCTTTAGCTTGCCACAAAATGATCGTGTGGTCTTGGAAATTTCATGTCACCTCTCTGGACCTTAGTCCCTTCTTCTTTCATAGAGAAATAACATATGCCATGCCTGTATCTAAGGTTCGTTGAAGTTGAAACAGGAGTCAAGAAGTAGATGGCCTTTGAAACTATGAAGGCCTTTAAAAGTAGAAGTGTGGGAAGTGGGAGATTCAGAGAATTAAGTCTTGCCAAGCAACCTTGGATAAGCAGTCACTTGGCACAGACTAACATCCCAGCTGCCTCCTGAAATCTTGTTCACTATGGCAGGCGACTAAGCAGAAGTTTGGATTGAGAAAAAAAGGGGAAAAATTCCTTCCAGCATTTGAGTTTCTGGCCAATGTTTCAAGAGGGCAGTGCTATTAGAAACTATTCCACTGAGGTGGAGGTCGGGGTTTATTTCGTTAGTGAATTGTCCTCAAGTCAGTGCTGATTCATTGCAACCTTATGGACAACAGAGGGAAACACTGCTTGGCCCTGTGCCTTGGCCCTCACAGCTCTTCCTCTGTTTGAGCACGTGGTCACGGGCACTGTGTGGACTCACCTTGTTGAGGGTCTTCCTCTGTGTTGCTGCCCCTCCACTTTACAGACGATCTTTCTCCAATGAAGAGGGATGGAGAGGAAGGGGAACACACCCTGGCCCACCACACCCTGAGGACAATATCCCTGCGCATAGCAGACTGCACAGAGAGTCCGCACAGAGAGGGCCAGAGGGCTGGCCCCACCAGGAGACACCAGGTCCCTCAGTGAACCATAGCACAACACTGGAGACACACGGAGGGAATTGTGCCCAATCTGACTCCATCGTACTGGGACAAAACCCAATGGGCATGCAATAGAGGTGGCAGGGGACAAGATGATGGCATACCATGAATAGACTTTGGAGACAGAGTATGGCACCCCATCAGACTTGACCAGAAAATATTTGTAAAGACCAACAAGCAAACCTTGAACTACTTCTAGATTTTTTCATTTTTGTCAGTGGCTTTCTTATTGCTGTTGCTTTTTTTGTCTTTGTTTTTATTGTTGTCTTTTTTTTTTGTTGTTGGCTTTGACTCCCTTTTTTGTTTTGTTTGGCTTGGCTTTGCCTGTGTTTTGCACTTACTAATATCTCTGTCTATCTAGATAAGATAGGCAGGATAAGCAATTCAGAGATGAAAAGTACAGGACCGATGGTTCCTTGGGAATATAGGAGAATGGCAGGGGGATAAAGAAGGTGGGAGGAAGGGGGAGTACCAACCCAGCAACAAGGGAACTACGAATGAACCAACATCAATGGAGAGAAGGAGGTAGGATGCCTAGTGGGGCTTAATCAAGGGCAATACAGCAGTGAGGAATTACTAAACTCAAATGAAAGCCAAGCATGATGGTGGGACAAGAGGAAAGTAAAAGGAAATAGAGAAAAGAACCAGAAAGCAAAGGACATTTATAGAGGTCTAACTACAGGCATCCACATATGAAAATAAATTTATATATAATGAGGAGAAGAGATCTATATATTTCCATCTATATGTTAAGAATTAAAGTTGGAGATAGACATTGAGCTTCGATTCAAGTACTCCCTCAACACAAGAACACTTTGTTCTAATAATCCGTCATTCTGTGATGTTCACCTATCTGACACAATCACAGAAGAAAAAAATGAGTGCATAGGCAAATGTTATGAAGAAAGCTTATGGTGCCAAGCTATCAAAAAGATACAGCATTTTGTGTCTTAAAGTCTTGAAGATAAACAAACGGACATCAAGCTGAGAAGCAACAAAGCCCACATGAAAGAAACACACCAGCCTGTGTGATCAGGAATTGTAAATGGGATCAGGTATCAGTTATCTAAGACCCAAAACAAAATCATATCCACTGTTTGGGGCAGGGGAAGAAGGCACAAGTGTGGAGTGGAAACCCTAAGTCCATCTGTAGGCAATAGGACATTCCCTTACACAAGGGTCACAAGGAACAGATGAGTCAGTCAGAGTACAGTATAGTACTGATTAAACATACAACTTTCCTCTAGCTCTTTAACGCTTCCTTTCCCCTTCTATCATGACCTAAATTACACCTTACAAATCGAATTAGACAATATGCACAATGCTACAGATAAAAGCCCACAACACAGGAATCCAGGAAAGAAACCCCTCATGGTCAACAATGATAATCAAGGTACCAGGAGGATTAGAGAAGGATTAGGGGAGAAAGGAAGAGTCAAGCACAAGGATCAACATAATATAATGCCCTCCCAGGGGGAATAACAACAGAAAAGTGGATGCAGGGTGACAAAGGATGATATAAGATATGAAAATAATAATCTATAACTTATCAAGGGTTCTTGAGGGATAAAGGGCAGGGAGAGGGGAAATAAGGAGCTGATATCAAGAGCTCAAGTAGAAAAGAAATTCTTTGAAAATGATTATGGTAACAGATGTACAAATGTGTTTGACACAATGGATGCATGGATTGTGGTGGGAGCTATAAGGCCCCCAATAAGTATTTAATTTTTTTAAAAAAAGGTCCTTCTCCAAGGACTATTCTCATCAAGAGAGAGGGGAGGGAGTAGTGGAGGTGGTGGTGGCTGTGATTGTGGTGAAGATGTTGATAGTAATCCTGGTAATGAAGGTGGTGGTATTAGAGATGGCGGTGATACTGGTGGTGGGGGGGGGTGGTGGTGGTGGTGGTGGTAGTGTATTTTTCATGAGTTTTGAAGTAGATTGGTAATTGTGATGGTGGTCAAGGTGGTCGCAGTGGAGAAGGTGATGATGGAGGTGGTAGAGGTAGTCTGAATGTGGTAGAAGTTTTAGAAGTAGTGGTTGTGGCAGTCACCCAATCTGGTGTCAATTTGAGGACTAAGAGTGTAGGGATGGAGTCTAGCCTGTCAATCTGGACATGGTCAATGAGACCTCTGTGAGGGCGTGGTCTTCTCCTGAGAATTCTGGGAAACATGGCAATTCCTTCTTGGAGGCAGAGGGACCAACTTCCTTGGTTTACTTCCTTGGAGGCTTATTACTGACAATGCTCACTTCCTTGGAGACACTTGACTGACAAAGCTGGCTCCCTGTGAGACATCCTGAGAGAAGCCACAGAGACCTATGCTGATGTGATCAGAAACCTGGACCCAGAGAAGCCACAAGGAGACTCCTGCCAGCACTGAGATGCTTACAACACCACTGGACCTAGGGACTTTCTACCCACTGACTTATAGTCTTGTGCATTCAGCATTATTGCATGTGTTTTGTGAGTCTGAAGAGGATTTTAAAGGTTGCTGTCAGACATATGGGATAATATCAGGCTTTTGAACTTGATCTGGACTGGGCTGGGATGTTTTCTTAATGTAGAGTTGCTCTAGTATATAAGCCTCTTTCTTCTAATATTCACTTTTGGGGGGGCATCATTGCCTTAGTGGGAGTAGGAAGCCCAGCCTTGCTCCTGGAGAGCTGCTGCTGGATTTGAACCACCAACCTTATGGGTTGCAGTCCCGCACACAACCACTATGCCATCAGGGTTCAGCCCAAGCCTCTTTCTTATACACAGAAGAGTTTCTATGGATTTGTTTCTCTATTCTACCCATACTGACACAGTGATGATTGTCATGGTGGTGGTGGAAGTGGTAGAGGTAATGGAAGTTGGAAGTTATAGAAATGGTAGTGACGTTGATGACGGTAGTAGAAGTTGTGGTAAGAATGGATATAGAAAAAAAGGAGTGGATGTAGATGTAGTAGAGGATGAGGAGGTGAAGATGATGGTGGTGGTAATGGTGGCCATGATAGATAATAGTAGTAATCTCTTGCATTTAGAACAATATATTACCAATATCAACTGAACTTTGCAATAATCCAGTGTACTAGTCCTGTTTACATATGAGAAACTTAGTCTCTGAAAGATTAGAAATGTGAAAATGGAGACCTACATAACATTGGGGAAAGGGAGTGACATCCCTGGAGCTATAGTTCAGAATCTGAATGTATGAGAGAGGAGATGATTGAAAGGCAGAGAGGCAGGGAGACTATAGCAGCTCTCTAGAGAACAATTTGGTCTCAGACCACACAGAAAACCTACAATGAACTAGAAGCATTGAAAGGATGGGTATATTGCCCAAGGTCATCATCAAGTTCATGAGAAAATAGACTTAGAACTCAGGCCTTGGGCTCCCAGCCCAGTGTTTTTCCCTCTAATCTTATATTCATGCCTAGGACAAAATATTTCTGATAAAACAAATGGAGACTTAGATGTAACAGAGTTTTGAATTCTAAATAATGTTTTTAAAAATATGGGGCATAGATATCAATGGACTCAAAACAGACCATTTGAATGGCTCCAAATCAAGCTTACAAAAGTCTCAGGGCTAGACTTCGTGCTGTTATCTTCCCATTTACTCCTCTCTCCTTCAGATCTCTCTATAAAAGAAACACTGAGTATGTCAAAAGACTTTGTAATGCAGTGAATTATTGAACGTGTTTATTCTACCAGTAGTCCTTTGTACTTCCATGACACAATGCTCACCTCTCATTTTTTGGGATGGGTCTGAGTAAGAAGATGGGGTAATATATTGATCATACGTTATGATTCATCCATAAGTGGCTGTTCACGGGGTTAACTGTGATTGTTATCCCACAGGGTATGAAGTGAGCCATCTCAGAATCAGGCAGTGCAGATCTTGCTACCAAGAAGAAAGAAGAGCACATTGAACCTCATTGATTCAGGAGACAACTTTGATACCAAAAGAACTGCAGACAAACAGTAGCAGAAGTAGGACCCAGAGCTTAAATCAGAGCAGAGCACTTCCCGGGCCACAGTGTTTAGGACCAGAGGTTGACTTGAGCATTGAAGTAGCTGGACACTTACTTTGGAGAGGCTGAGTAGGCTAACCCACAGAACTGGAGCTGAGTGCCTTCTGGTTGTGGCTCAGGGTGGTGTGGCATGTTCTTTGAGCATTTATTAGCAACCCCAAAGGGCTTTATCTCCTTATGTGAGTAGGACAAAGGCCAGGCCAACCAGCTGAAAGCCAGGAAAAAACTTGTTGGTGGACATGAAAAAAAAGAAAGTATCCTGACTAAACAACTGTATTCTAAGGATTTCTCATCTGAACTGTAATCTGACCACTTCCCTAATAAACACCATGATGGTGAGCACTGTCTGTGAGCTCTGTGTGGTTATTGTGATGAATTCTAGAACCCAGAAGAAACGTAGATAATGCTCTGAAAGACAGAGTTAAGATAATGGAACTGGAGAGAGAGGAAAGGACATAAAAAATGTGTGGATAATGCAAATAAAAGACAAAAATAAAGTGTCAATTTTATGTCTCAACAGGGGCTCTTTTAACTTCAAGATACTCCCATGAGCAATTATACCAGCCAGTTAATCCATTTCTAAAGATCTGAGTGTCCTGGGATCTTTATCATGTCAGTGAAGTTAATTTACATTATCAACTTTAAATAAAAAAGGGTGTCCTTTAATTTTTTTTTTAAGACTAAGAAACAAACAAAAAGTCACAAGGGGTCAAATTTGGATTTTGCAGTGTATATCTAATTATTTTCCATCAAAACTCTCAAAAATTGCCCTTGTTGATAAGAGCTGTGAGCAGGAGCACTGTCATGGTGGAGAAGGTCTCTCCAACGAATCTCTCCATGGCATTTTCCTGCTAAAACTTGATAAGTGATATTGTTCTCTGTGGTGGTAACATAATCTGGTATCACTCTGGGACTTGAGAGGATTGTGAGTGAAGGAGTGAACCTAGTCTGTCAATCAGATTAGCTATTGAGACCTCTGTGTGGGCCTGACCTTCTCCTGAGAATTCTGGGAAATCCTCTATTTTCCTCTGTGGAGGAAACACTTTTCTCTCTATGTTCACACCCTGAGACAATGTTCTACTGACAAGACATATGGCACTACACTGATAGATCTGTGCCCTGGGAGCTAGAAAAGTCGCATGGAGACTGCTGCCAGTGCTCAGATCCTTACAAACCCGCTGGATCAAAAGGCTTTCTACTCCCTGGCCTGTGGTCATCCTGCATTCAGTGTCATTGCATGTGTTTAATGAGTCTGAAGAGGACTTTACAGATTTTTATTGGACATATGGAATAATATCACTTATGCGCTTGTACTAGATTGAGTTGGGATGATTTCTTAATGTATAATTACTCTTCATATAAAACTCTTATACACATATGCATTTCTGTGGTTTGTTTCTCTAGTCTACCCAAACTAACACATTCTTTGACCCACCAGAAAGTCAAGTAGCATAATGCCTTGAGTATCAAAAAAACTATTGCCATGTACTTGATTCTTGATCACTTTGGCTTGGACTAGAATCCTTCTATCTCAGTAGCTACTACATTGATTGTGTTTTATCTCCAGGATTATATTGATAAAGTAATATTTTATCTATTACAATTCTTCCAAGAAATACTTCAGGATCTTGCTCCCTCTAGTTTAAAGTTTCCACAGAGACCCCTGCTCTTGTCTGCAGGTGATTGGAGTATAAGAGATTGGGCATATGCTGAGCAGCATCTTTCAGCAACATTTTTCAGGGACCATTGTGTAAACTGGACCCATTGGGATATCTTTGGTGTTGGCTACTGTTGCTGCTGTTCATCCTCAGTCGGTTCTAGTCAGAGGAGATACAGGATACAGGAGATACAGGAGATACAATGTTTGAACATTGAAATGGATGCTCTGCTCTTTCATGCTTCGTTTTCAACATCCATTTGTCCTCTCTTAAAATGTGCTGTTCATTTGTAAGCAGCTGATTTCTTGGGAACTTTTCTCCATAAATTTGCCATAAACCGTAAGTAATGTCATCATTCTTTCACCCAAACCTCATCATGCATCTGTTTGTTCTTATTTTCTTACTCACAGAATTCCTATAGCTCCAATAGGCTTTCTGTTTAAACTGATGCCTTCTCCTTCTTAGTACCTGGAACTACATCCCATTTAGACATTCCAATTTCAGTGCATTTTTTTAAAATTCATATATAATCTTCCCTCACAGAATTTATTTTCCATAGAATTTTAAAAGAACTTTCATGTGTGTGTGTGTGTGTGTGTGTGCGTGTGTGTGTGTATGTTGCTGTTAGGCACTGTAGTTTTCAACTAGTAGCAGCCCTATATGACAGAGTAAAATTTCTCCATAGGATTTCCTATCCTGGTGACCAAAAGGTTGGTGGGTTGAACCAAGTGGAAGTTACCTGAGTTCGCGTCAATTTTAATTTATATGAAAGTGAAGGGGCTAAATCTAAGCTGTCATTCAGGTTGCAGCCTGATGACACCTACTTGGGGGGCGGGAGGTGGCCTCTTATAAAGAAGAAAACAAGAACCTCTCTCTCTCTCTCTCTCTCTCTCTGTCTTCTTGCTAGCTGATCTCCTCTGGTCTCCTCCCTGCCTCCAGGGGGAACCCCATGTGAGCCACCTGATGCAGAGTTTCCCACGCACTGCCATGTATCCATCAACCTGAAATTCATGCAATTCGACACCCACTGGCCTGTAGTCTTCCTGCTTCCAGTGTCATCTCTCTGGGTTATCAGCCTGAAGCTACATGAGTCTGAAGGGGGATGTACAGACTAGCATTGGGCTTACCAACTTGAGTTGGACATTTTTTGCTGTAAAGCTCTTTCTTATACATATGCAAATGCCACATGATTTGTTTTCTCAACAACCTGGCTTAACACAAACCCACCAACAGATGCTCAGAAAGGAAGATTTCAGCTTATGAAACCACATGAAGAAATTCTGTCCTACAAGATCACCATAATCAATTAGAATTAAATCAGAGACACGACGGTAATCTTTATGCAAGAATATCACTGAGCTTACCATGAGGGCTCATTCTTTCCCAAAACATAGATTTTCTAAAGCAAACTTCTGTCACACTATTATAATCATTCATTTAGGACAAAATCAGCATTTTTTAAATGAAAATGATAAATATTGGAGGTTTCTTTATAACCATTCAACTCTGTCATGGAAGGACAAAAGTCACCAGTGTTAATATTCAAACAAATAAAGAGATTGTGTTTCAATCAAACTTCATTCATTAAAGGTCAGATTTGGCAGTCAGGTCAGACTATGCTGACCCCCTACTTTAATATAAACTTGCTCCACATTTTATTATTTTAAAAATGAAACAAAAGCAACATTTCAAAGAAATAATTAGCATTAAATACTCATGTCAACACATTAAAGTTTTGCAGCTCTCATACACCCATGTGATGCCATATTTGCAGTTACTGCATTCCAGAAGAGAACTCAAGGAGTAGGCAAGGGGTGAACTATCAGGGCATTTGATTAGTAGAAAACTGTTGAATTCAAAGTCAATCTGATATGTAAACTCCCTTCTAATTAATAGTAAAAAATTAGGGGGGGAAATAAAATGAAGGTCACGTGGTAAGGATCTGTGTTGTTGCATTGAATGCTGTTCCCTGCAGCTCTAAGCAATTTGACTGGAATAACTCATCAACCCCACGACTATCCCCATCAGCTAGGAAGTGCCACAAATTCCACTACTGTGAAATCAATTCCCACTCATGTATAAAATGTCCAGGCCTGAGCCATTGTCACAATCAGTGGTAGGCTCAAATCCATAATTGTGACCGCTGTATACTTTAAGTGCCTTCCAAAGTAGGGGACTCATGTAAAAATATCATATCAGACAATATTCTGTTATGAGCCGTAAGGTTTTCCATGAGATCCAGACTCACATCCTGAAGCGTCCTATAGATCTGTTGTGCAATCTAAGGGAAGAAATTAAGAGACAGGCAAAAGTTTGGGGGTGCACACCTCCCCCATGACTTCAGGATCATGGTTTGCACACAGAGAGATAATGTATTCCCAACATCAGCTGCTATACTCTTGGGGCATACAAGCCCCCATAATGACAGGTAACTGCATATGTAACAAAGTGGGCTGCGCCCTTAATCCTAAATGTCCCCTCGATGTTCATTGGAGGAGTAACCTCACACCAGTGCTGGGTGCAGGTAAGGGGGAGTGACTGTCCCCTGAGCAGTGGGAGCAATAGCAACATGCCTGCTCCTATAAAACTGCCGGCTAGATAGCAATTGGTCATGTCCTAGTGAGAGGTAACTTTAAGGTAGGGCTATTGGGGGAGGATATTGTGGGGGTCAATAATCTTTATGAGAATGAGATTGTGACTCATCTCCAAGCCACAAGTAGGAAAGCGTGTCTCCACCCAGAATCCTGACTAACCAGGCTTCTTAAAATGTGAGAATAAAGAATTTTTGGACACACTCTCTCTTCCCATGCCTCTATTTCCCACAGTTTTCACTGGCTAATATTCAGCAATTGATTGCTAGTCCTTTCTTCCAAGCCTGCTTGAGCATGGAGGCTTCCTTGAAGACAGTCTCTCATGATTGACCCTGCTCATGAAAGACCAGATAGCTGAAATACTGGTGGTATCGCTTTCAGAATTAGAACAACAAAGTATGACAAACTGATAGGCTACTGATTGTACACAGCTAGAGAAAAGTAAAAAAAAAAAAAAAGTCTTCAGATCTCTTTGCTTTCAGGGTCTAAGGTGTCCAATTCACTCAAAACCTTTCTCGACGCTCACTCCCAGACTCCCGTTCACTTTAGACAGACTCCTTAATAAAATTTCCACCCTCAAATTTTAATGAATTCCTGAAGCTAAAAGATTTGTAATGTTCCAAAGCTAAATTGCCGTTTTTCCTTCGTTTTTACATTACTGGAGGAAATTTGAAGCCTGGACTACTGTCCAATTAGGTAGACTTCCCCAGCCCCCACCCCACCCCCCCAAAAAATACCCGGAGGTGGCACATTAGCCTGCTGCTGGCACAGGCTCCATGTCTCATTATCAGTGGCGATCAAGTTAAATGTCCTCATTTAACATATCAGAAGATCCACAGAGTGAGAAGCACAGTCATCAGTAGCGGAGAGCTAGGTCAAGAAAAGAGGGCAGCCTTCCTCACTCTGCCTTCAGGCTCTGCCATTCAGAAAAGCCACTGATAAGTAAAATGAATTCCTCGAGAACATCAAACATTGAAAACTTTAATCTTTGAGAATTATGATGTTACCTGCTAATTGAGATATTGGGGTGTTTATTTTCTTTGCTTCTCTGGGATGTTGCAGATATCAGGGAAAGGAAATAAGTAAGGACAGGCCAGTGACATGAATAGCATGACCCTAGAGGCTAGCTTGCTCTTTAGAACAGGGAGTGATGATAAATCTGATGAAGGAGGGGAGATGAAACTAGTTAGTAGGGGGTTGGTATAACAAATATTAGGACAAAAGGGGAAATATCGACTGAGGGAAGAGAAAACTGAAAAAACCTCTTGAATCACATCTGCCCCACCTACAACTGACTGTGGGGTGGTGAAGGACGTTGTGGTCTTGTTCCATTGGGCACCGCATCAACAAAAGCCAGGGGCTGACATGAACAAGAGCTCCTTTCTAGACGGGGTAGGAAAAAAGGGGCATCTGTGAAGCAAAGACTCTGTACAGGGATGATTATTTTCATCGAATTCCTAACACGGCCCTAAAATGGTGGCATTAATTTCCCCACTTCATGTCTAATAAACCTGAGCGTCAAGGACATAAAACGCTTTGAGCAGGACCCTCTAGGACGCCTGGGGGTGGAGGGGAACCAGGTCTCCTCCATAAGCTCAAAGTCATTCCGTGCCCCTCCTGAGTGAGTTTGGGCGGAGAGAAGAGGTGAGTAAGAACTCCAGATCCCTGGTACATGAAGTGTGGTCCAAGGTCCATAGTCAATCTCTGAAATTGTGAACAAGCATTCAGAAACTTTTAGAGCAATTTGACAAAGTGATTGTTGTCTGTGTAATTTGAGGATTCTTTTTTTTTTAAGTGTATTTGCTTATTTTTTTCTGCCATTTTATTTCCCTAACAATTTCATTCCTTGATTTTTTTTTATATTAAAAAAAGGTGTTGATGGGTGAGAAGTTGGAAATGTGTGAAAATTGTTGTTGAGGACATCTGGGAAACAGTGCTATAGAGGAAAGGTCTTAGATTCAAATGTCCGTCTGGGTCACCTGACAAGCACACAAGTAAGGGGTTTTCACTTGCTTTCCACTATTAGACTTCAAGCATCGAAGTATAAAGTCTCTAATTACAAAACCGAATCACCACTTTCAGGAGCAAGCGTGGGGTTGGAGAAAAGAAAAGAGGGGATAGGAGAGAAAATAATGTCAAGATTGTGGTCTTGACTGCTTTTTAAGGCTTGCAATTCTTTTATGAAAAAGACTGGAAAAGACGAATCCAGACACTTCTTTCCCCAAACTTTTAAGAAAGGCACCCACGAAGAATGAAGAAGATGAGACCTCAGCTCGTCCGTTTGGGAGCGCCAGGACTCAAGGAGCATGACCCAACTACTCCTTGTGGCCAAGAGGATCCGCAGCTGCCTATGACATCATGTCCTGTGCCCTGCAGTCCCAGCCCAGGCCTCCACCCAGGCTAAAATAAATAGGTGCTCCATTTGTTCCCCTGCCAAATGCTGTCCTTCCAGCTCAGGTTTCCTCCTCCCGACTCAGGCCAGGGTTTGGAATCATCCAATTCCCCATGGCAGAACTACGAACTCACATGGCCCACTGAAAGAACACATAGTCTAAAATTCTCACTTGAAGAGGGAAGAAATAGAAGGCCCCAAAAGGAAGACAACCTGCTCATGAACTGTAAGCTGGACCTTCAGGATAAGTGCCCTTTCAAATTCTCAGGAGAAAGATGGGGCTTTCCTACTTTCATAGAGTGATAGCAGCAGAAGTCACAGAGCCAGTTCTCCCCTGCCCTGTAGGGTCCCTACCAGACAGAATCGAGCCCAGGGCCATGATTTTGGGTTTGATTTTCAAGGACTCGGTCCGAAGTCCCTGTGTGATGCAAACAATTTGTGGTCTGCCACTCCTTTATAGGCTGCACAAAAGCCTGGATACCTGATAACTTAAAGAGTACGGCCAAGAAAGCATAGTCTTTCTGGGACCAGTCCTCCTCTGTAATATGTACGCATAACTACGTGGGTTGAAATCCACTTGATGTCAGTAGGTTTCATTGTGGTTCTTGCTTATTCTCCTGTAGCTCTCTTCCCTGAAGTCACCTCTCTTTCCCCCCATGGAAGTGTTTGTGACAGGAGCGATCCTGCCATCCACCGTTTGGCACGAGTTCATTTTTCACTTTGAAATTTCTTGGGCACTCTGTCTACTGCCCCGAGGAGAGGAATTCATGAGGCATGTGGCATGCAGTTCAAAGAGGGTAGCAGAATTAAAGTATACCCACCCAGTTCTCTAACGGCCCCCACCAGCCCGCCCAGCTATCCCTCATCTTTTCTTCCAGCTTGAACTAAATATGAGTCTACATGAAAGGAGAAACCTTTGCTCATGTTTTTAAGTGCAGCCAAGGGCAACGGCTGCCCCAGACGCATTGTTATAAAGCTCAGAGGCTCCTCAGTGGAATTTGGCAGGCAGGTCCTTTCAGTGCTCGCAGGCAGGTGGGTGGTTTGGGTTTCCCTCCCCCAATTCCTAAGAGCCTCCCCCAACCCCAATTTGCTGCCTTAAAGGCAAAAGCCAAAATATTCTACTCTCACCCCAAGCAGGGGATTTTTATGCCGCTTCAAAAAAAAATATTTGTTTCCTGTGCCCCAAACTAGATATTTCAAGTTTCCTATTAATCTTGCCTGCTAACAACCTTGCACCTGAAATGTTCTGCTGACTCCCTCCTTAGACAGCGTGCCCAACGTCTCCGGGATAACCTTGCATTAGGATGAAGGCTTTGATGCCTTGCCAATGAAGAGTGCCAGAAGCATCCAGATTTTCCAACCAACTGGCCAAATTCAGCAATTATTTTATTTGCTAATTTTAAAATTGATTTATACGTGCACACACACAGATTTGCATGCTTCATAGTGCCTCTCTTGAAAGTGAGGTGATATAAGTAGAAGCAGAAAATTCTATCTTAGCTAGTAATAAGGATTAAAAGTATGAATCAGCCAGACTTGGGGATGAATTTGCCACTTACTATCTATGTGTAAGAGCTCCTGGTGGTAGAATGCTTATGCAGTGAGCTGCTAACTGCAAGGCCAGTGATTTGAAACCCCCAGCCACTCTGCAAGAGAAAGCTAAGGCTTTCTATACCGTAAAGAGTTACAGTCTTGGAAATCCACAAGGGTAGCAAGACCCTGGTCTACAGGGTCACAGTGAATCAGAAAGGACTCGCAGAAAGGCTGGGAGCTTGGTTTTTGTCATGATGTGACCTTGGTCAGGCGAAGAAGTGTCTCTGAGTCTACTTTGGAGGGTAGCAGCACCCACCTCATTGAGTCCTCTGGAAAAGGTCTAAAACCATGCTTTATGTAAAACATTCATGCACATTTGCCAGCATATTGCATGCTTATACATGTTACATACTTACTATAATTTTATTAAACATATAATCATATACTTAAGCACAGAACATAAACTCCATGAGGTCAAAGCCTCACATGTGGTTCTGATTTGGTATTTCCATTGCCTGGAAAAAATGTATGGCTTAGAGTTCAATAAAGATTTTTTTAATGAAGAAGTGAATGCTCAGGGTCAGAAAGAGCCTAAAGAATCATTATTTATAACCCTTTCCCTAAACTGGGTAGTTCTTGTATAGTTATAAGTTGATCGCTGCCATTTTAAAATGGTCACTCAGGCATTCTTTTCTTTATTTGTTATATTTGATGTACTTACAAATCTCCCAGTACTTATGGCATCATCCAGTGATGCTTACTGTTACCATATTCTTGTAATGCAACTACAGTTCTTTGAATGGTGGACCGTAGAAGTATGGCCTCTTCTATACACAGAGGATATCCTCTCTTGAGTACATCTTCTAAAGGTCTGGACTTGAGGGAAAAGCAGTTGTTTTGTTGTTGTTGTTGTTTGTTGTTAGTCATTACCACCTCCAAGTCAGTTCCGACTCATAGTTTCAACTAATGGAAACTTCACTTGGAAAACCTTCCAGGAACTTCTACTTTACACAAATAGGATCGCCATCGTGGAGAGAGTAGGACATCTATGTGAACTTGGGCCTAAGTCCCATTATTCAATGTGATGCTCCCCACAATGAAGCCAGTTTTTCAACAAGTGTATTCATCTGACTCTCACACCCATTGGCAGTCCTAAGTTACAGGTCGTATCCATTTCCCAGAATGTGCCATTCAGTCAGTGTTGTAGGTCAGTCAGCACAGGTACATATGCTTCTTATTGAGCTGCCTTAGAACTTGATCGGTCATTTTAAAAGCTGTGCAGGTTTCCCAGTGAAGGCCACTGTGATGAAGCATTTGGGGGGAGGAGTTGATTCAAAGGAGCCCTGGTGGTGCTGTCAGATCTACCTTGGGTTACTCACCACAAGGTTGGAGTTTCAAACTCGCCAATTACTCCATGGGAGAAAGTTACAACTATCGGTGTCCAATAAGACGGACAGCCTGGGAAACACTGAAGAGATTGCTCTGAATTGGAATCCACTCTGGGACAGTGCGTTCAGGGGTTGTTTCAATTGGTTCAAAGTGAAGGCAGCGTTACGTAGCATTCAAGGACCAGGATGAGCTGTTTGTAATCTCCATTGAAAAAAAAATCATGACCTCAGGATTTGCTGTATTCCTCAAGTGATTCAAGACTTGGAGGGAAAGTGGGGATGATTGATTGACACCAATATACCTCTTTAGGGCATTTTTTTCAATTCCCTTCTTCCACTCCACATCATCTCACAGCAATGAGATGACATATGTGGGAGAAACAAATAACTATACAACCAAAATCATTGTTCTCTAGTTGTATCTCAGCCTATCAACAATATGATATGAAAGAAAGCATATAGTCTTTGTGTCCCCTCCAAACGACCTAACTTGGCTGGAAAATGTTATAATCTTTCTAGAAACTACTTTCTGTCAAAAAGAGCTCACCGTAGGTAATGCTACTAGGTTTTCATTTCTTGTGTTACATATTCTATATATGTTTCAAGGAAGGAGCCAGCCCCTTTTAAGCCAGGAAGTGTGAATTTTTTTAAAAAACTGTGTGTAGAACAATAAATTTTTCTTAAGGTTTATTTCATTTAAAAATAAAATAAAATGCACCGTGGATCAAATGAAATGACCCAATTAAAGACAACCCTTCTCGTCCTACAAGTCTTTTCATTGCTGTGGGACTAAAATTTCCAAGGTATCATTTCGACTATTTTGCCTAATCGTCACCATATTGAAAACATCTGTTGGTGAGGTGCAACATGCTTGCGGGGAGAAGGCCAAGGGTATCCTTTTCTCTCCCACATGAGTCTACACTTTGACCTTCAGCAGGTCATCACTGTTCCTTGGGGACTCGGGAAAAATGAACTTTAGTTGAAATCCACTCTTCCTAGATGGCCATTATTTCTGTCCCTTTGGGTTTCTGCACGTTGCATTTTTCAGGCCAGGTGTGTTTAATCAGGTCATTAAAACTCCCCCACCCAGACCACCAGCAAAACCAGAATCAAAAGTGGTCATTTACAACGTATATGCCCTAACTCACCTTACCTAATCCTTCAGTTGCCTTTCGTGCTACGTAATTTTATTCGTATTTTAGAAGGGGAGAAAATAACAGCCCATGACTCAGAGAGGCACAATGACAGGGGACCTTTCCAAGGTCACAGAGCCCAGTGAGTGGCTGGGGGTGAGCTGCAGCCCAGGTCTGGTTGGCTGCAGAGCTGGTGTCATTTACCACCACAGTGTGCTTAGAGGGGAGTTTGTAGACCAGGTGCTGAAGGGAGCAGCAGCACACATTGAGGCTGAATGTTTGGGACCCCAGCAGCTATAGACACAGCAAAGGTTTAACAAATGCTCAGAGCATGGAATCCTGTGTTTTGTTTTAAAGTGAAACCATCTGAAGCCCCCTCGTTTCCTCTGTAAAGCAAGTTTTAGGAGAGAAAAAAAGATCTGAGTGAGTAGCTGCAAGGCATGAGTATGGTCACTGGTTTTCCATGTTATCAGCTGGCACTTTCAATAAGAGAATGGAAACCCAGTTCTCTGGTAGTTTGGAGCGTTGCTTCTATCTAGAAAGTTTTCAATGGGGGTGTAAGTCAAGAGGGAAGTGAGATCAGAAACCCATCTGCCTCTCCTCCTTTAACAGTGGAGTTCCTTTCAAAAACCTCAGGAAGTTCTACATTTGAGGAGAACTGGGGATGGCGGCATTACTCCATCCTGGCCCCCATGCTCGGTTTCCTTCTCAGCAGTGGTCCAGCAGTGAAGTAATTAGACCAAGAAGAACACATCTTAGGAAGCTCGATCCCTGGGGCCTCGTCCAGACTTGCTTAAAGACAGCTGCTCTGATCGTTAAAATGAAATAGGACATGTAACCAGATTATGGGGAAATTATTGCTATTAACGGCAATAATTGCCTTCTGTTCAAGGAGCTTCCTGAAAAAGAAAAAGAAAACAAAATAAGAAGACATCAAAGAAGTTTTCAATCACTTTACTTAACACCCTGCATGAACCCTTTGGCTATGTGTGTGTGTGTGATGCATCAGAGAGAAGGAAAGATTTGGAAGCGGGGATCAGACAGAGTATGCATATGTATGTTTATGTGCTTCTGCATGGGCACTGAAGAATATGAACATATTTTAAACTTTACTGTGCATATAATTTGTGTGAATATGATTTGTTTTTGTTTTTTTCATTTGAAAAGTAATGAACACCGATAAGTCAACTCTAAGAATTTATGGCATATCCATTGAGCTGCATTAACAAATGGATAAAAGCTCTCTTGTCTATGCCAAGGAATATGGAAGACAACTTCCATACCCATATAGAAGAGCAGGCTATTCATATTCATCCCAAAGGAAAGTGGTCCATGTGATATATGAAAATTATTGAGCAATATAACTTATATCACATGCAAGTAAAATCTTATTAAAGATAATTCACAAGTGATTGCAGCAATTCACAGGGGACTGCCAGAAATTCTTGCTGGATTCAGAAGAAGATGTGGAACAAGTAATATCACTGCTGATGTCAGATAGTTATTGGATGAAGGCAGAGAATATCAGAAAAGTACATGTATTTAAATGACTCCACAAAAACATTGAGCTGTGTGCATCATAACAAATGGATAACATTGTGAAGAACGAGAACCCCAGGCCATATAACTACACCGAATTTATACAGAGACCCAGTACATGGCAGTCATCCAACAGAACAAGGGGAAAATAAGTGGTTGAAAAATTGTAAGAGATGAGTATCAGGGTTGTATCTTTTCACAATATTTATTCAATCTGTTTGCAAATAATCTGATAAACCATGCTGTATGAAGAAGAATGTGGCATCAGGACCCGATGAAAATTCATTACCAATCTGTGGAATGCAGATGACACAACCTTGTTTCCTAAAAGTGAAAAGAACTTGAAGCACTTAGTGATGGAGATCGAAGAATTTAACCTTACATATGGATTATACTTCAAGATAAAGACTATATCTCATTTTAAGTGAAGAAAATGCTAAAGTTTTTAGGATACAATTTTACTTGGATCAACCACTAACTTTTGGCAATCAAGAAATTCAATGACATTGCATTGGCCAAATCTGTTGCAAAAGTCTTCCCAAAAGTGTTCAAAAGTAAAGCTGTGACACTTCACTTGAAGATCATGCCAGATCCAAGGCAGTGTATTTTCCACCGCCTTGTAAGGAGAAGAAAACTGGCAATGAATAAGGTCCACCAAACGAGAATGATGTGTCTGGATTTCGTCAGACGTTGGCCAAACAGAACAAACACCAGACAAATCTAGCTGTATTCATTAAGGAACTGAATTAATGGGAGCTAACAATGAGTATAAGAATGAAGAAAAAAATGAACTCTTCAATTGTCTAATATGTAAATTATATTCCAGTAAAACTGTTGGGGGAAAGGAAGAAGGAAGAAATTGCTCTAAAGTTGACTGTGGTGGTGATTGTACAACTTTTCTTGATGTGATTGAACTATGGAATTGTATGCTATGTGAATTATATGCTAAAAAACTGTTACAAAAAAATAAAATAAATAAAAGCTAATGAAATTTCCCCCTGAACATTTTGAAGTGTACGCTTACTGTTGCATTCATTAAAGCTTTCTGGTTGGTTGTCACACACCGGGGGACATTATTGCTGATGTCAGATGGATCTTGGTTCAAAGTAGGGAATACTAGAAAGATGCTTACTTGTGTTTCATTGACTATGTAAAGGCATCCTATCATGTGGATCATAATAAACTGTGGATAACCTTGAGGAGAATCTTACCCAAGCCAGGGTATTCTTCTCTGAGCATTTGGGTGGGGAAATTGGAAATGGAATAAGGAAAACTGAAGGAGAATCTGTGCGTTTGATTTGTGGTGTTGGAGAAGAACATTGAAAGCACTATGGGCTATTTAAAGAACACACTGAGCTGCACTGGAAGAAATAAAATCCGAGAGCTCCTTCAAGGCAAGGATAGCAAGATTCTGTCTTACATACTTCGGACATATTGTCTGGAGAAAACATCATGTTTGCTAAAGTGGAAGGGCAGTGAAAAAGGTCCTCGATGAACTGGGTTGACACAGTGGCTGTATCAATGGACCCAGCCACAGGGACCATGGTGGGAATGGGAGGGGCTGTGCAGTGTGCTGTTCTGTTGTGCATCGGGTCACTGTGGATGGGAGCCAACTTGCTGGCACCTAACAACACCAACTGCAACAAAGAAACGCACAGTGGCAGGTCTGCTCTTTCATAAAAGGCCACCAGGAGTCAGAACTGACTCGATGGAAGTGCTTTCATTTGGGTTTTTAATCTGTCATCCATTGCTGGAGCTCCCTGGGCCTATAAGCACCTCTTTATTATTAACTCAATATTCTAGGGCTTTTGATAACCAGCAAATATTGTGCCTTTCTCCTTTTTGTACATCCAGTCAACTAAAATGGATACTAGATCCAGACAAACATTCATGAGTAAGTCACAATGTATTGCTAAAAAAATCATAGGCATTGAAAACAAACAAAAATATCAGAATATGAAACTACTGTTTCTAGACATATCCTCAAATTAGGTCTATATATGAGGGAGTACCCAAAAGAGAACAGAGGTTTTTTTTAAGCTATATGTTTAATTTTTGTTTTTTACAAAATAACATTATCACCTTCTACATTATACTTAATACATTTGTCAAATATGTGATCCATTCTTGGAAACATCTTTCAAACTCTTCTGTTTGGATGGCTGACAGTACTTCCCTTGTTTCTTTCTTCACATCTTTTACATCTTCAAAGCACTGTCCTTTCATGTCCGTCTTCATTTGACGAAACAAAAAGTTGCATGGAGTGAGGTCAGGTGAGTAAGGTGCATGGGGTAAGAAAGATAAACTCTTTTTTGCCCCATTCTGGCACTCTAAGATGGCTGGATGATCAGGTGCATTTTCATGGCAAAACCAGTCACCCATCTGCCACAGGCATTTTCTTTCCCACATTGTTACACAATCTTTTCAGAACCTCTAAGCAGAAAGCTTCATTAACAGTCTGAACTGGCTGAACAAACTCCAAATGCACTATCCCCCTCACATTGAAACAAACAAACAAAAAGCATCATCTTGATCTTTGATTTCACTTGACAAGCTTTTTGTGTGTGTGTGTGAGTTGGTGATGGATTGATTGATGCTTGATTTTGTGGTAATAAGAAAAGCACCATGTCTGATCAGCAATAATGACCTTGAAAAAAGTCTGATTCATTCAGAGCTATTCTTCTAAGTACAGCATGTTTCTACTTGACACTTTTTTTCCTGGTCAATTGGAATCTGAGGCACAAATTTCACAGCGACCCTTCTGAAGCCCAAATCTTCCATTAAAAATCACTAAACTGAGCTCCAATATAGTCCAGATAACTTCCCCATCTCTTCAGTGGTCCATCATCATAGATCTTCAAGACAAGTGCATGAATTTTGTTGGCATTTTCATCCAATCGGGAAGTTGACAGACATCCAGAATGAGATTTGTCATCAATCAAAACTGCACTTTTTTTGAAACTAGTCAACCATTAGTACACTTGAGTGTTTCTCATAGTGCTGTCCTTGTAAGTTCGGTTCAACACCACAACAGTTTCTGTAGCATTTTCCCTGTGACCACAGAGCACCTTCTCAGGTGACAACATTGAGTGCACTGCCTCAGAGTGAGTTGCTCACCAAGTGGGTAAAATGCATACTATGAAAACTTTGCCCAGCAGAACTATTTCATGTTTTGGGAGGATACCTCTTTGTATACTTCTGAAGACATTGCTTCATCTTTCTAACTCTTCCTGGAAGAATTCTGTCCTCTTCAATTTGCACCACACCAAAATATCAACTTGGGCAACCTCGAGAGACTCATGTTCCTTTTCAATGTCCCTGGATGTGTCAAAGAGGGTTCTCTAGAGAAATAAAACCAGGACACTACTAAGTCTCTTTATATATTTATATAGAAAAAAGAGTATATAAGATAAGAAGAAACAGTTAACTAATCTATAAAGCAGAGACAGCTAGAAGACTGGCAGTCCTTCAAGTCTTAAGAACCGCTGAGTAGTCCTCTGTAGAGCAATTCAGGCTATCAGATCACAGGCAACAAACAGCAAAGCAGGTCGCCAACAGTCAGCCAGATGACAGAGTCTAACAATCCCCAGCTCAAGAGATGTATATTCCAGGAACGTGGTGAAGTAGGGCTTGAAGGAATCTCCTCTCACAGTTCCATAGTCCACGATTAGGTGTCCCACGGGTAATGTTGCTCAGAGGTCGAGGCACAGGATGAACAAAGCAGCTGTCTGGTCCAAAGATCCGAAAGCAACACAGAGAGGGTGGGCCTCGCTGAGCCCTTTCTATCTCTGCCCTTCAATTCATCCCGTGTATTCATTGGCCTTGCCGTCACAATAGACCCACTAATCTTCTGTGGCTATGTCGGCATAACAAACCTGCCCATCACACTGGAATTTGGAGGAAAACAGGAATTCAAAAGAGTAATGTCAGGACAGAATTAGGTCAAGTTTTCCAATGCCATTCTCATATCTCTGCTACCTTCAACTTTTTTTTCTGTTCAGTTCAATTTTCTTTGTCTTTTCTTCCCCAATGCAGATTTTCATTTTCATATAATTTCTTCATAATAAGCCCTTATAAACACCCTGTGACCATCAAGAACATTTGTCAAGATTACTGCTTTAGGACCCCCCTCCAAAAAAAGTCATCAATAAATCAATGAGCTATTTCTTTTCCTTAAATTTAAATAACCCAACACATCACCTCAGAAGTCACTGTTTGGGCTGGACATTTTCTTTGAAGGCACTTTAATGAGCCAAACTCAAGTATCTTACTGAAAGAACTTGTCTGCAGCCATCCACTGATCATTGACACATGTTTAAAACAGAACACACTTATGAACCACAGCACTGCGCTCATACACACAGAATAGTAATCTCAGAGTAGACCCCAACTCATTGGTGAACCCAAATGTGCAAGAGTGTACTCCAGTGGAATTGTCAAGGCTGTGACTTTATAGAAATGGATCATCATGAATTCCTTCCAAGGCATCTGTGGCTGGGTTTGAACCTCTAACCTTTTTGCTCTGAGATGCTTAGCCATTTATACCATCTAAGGATTTTTTTGAAGTTATAGTAAAAGGTTGTTAGATGTGCAGCAAAATGTTCTTCCCTTGAGAAATTTGAAGCTACTCTTGCAACTGAAGAAACGAAGGCATCACTGTTGAGAAGAAAATACATCTGGGCGCCTCCTTACGTTGTGGTTTACATCATCCTGTCTTCTCAAGGTTACAGGGACTCTATGTAAGCTACATATTTAACTGCTGGTCTCATCCTCTAAAACTTGAAAGTCTGAAAATATAGTGTGAGATCTTTAAACAAAACTTGCCCTTTCAAGTTTTAACATTTCTTTGAAAAGAAGGAAAAATAAAATAGTCCAGGACTTGTTGCTTTTGGAATTCAGTTCTTATTACTCATTTTTTTCCTCCAAGAGAAAAATCATCACACATTTTGGTAATGCCTCTTGGCAGCACTTGTTGAGAGCAGTCAAGAAGCACCTCCAGGCTCCAGCTTGACCTGGCTGGAGAAGGAGCAGTGGGCCATGGGAAAATATGTGATTCTTTTAGCAGCTCTTTGAAAACAGGAGAGGCATCAGACCAAGTTGAAGCAGCCTCTGTACTCTGGGGCCCATTCGTGAAAGGGGGGGGGGGGGAAGGGAATCTAAATTCCCACTTTCAGAAACTGGTTCCACAATTTTCACCATGTGGTTTAGAGCAAGTTACTTAATCTCCATGAATTTCAAATCTCATTATCTATAAAGCAGGAATCGGTGTGAGGCATACTTCAGAAAATTACACTAATGAATGGATCTAACACCCTTTCCAATGTGTTTCAAATACTAATTTTATTGACAGCTTATTCAGGTCAGCCTAGAGAAATAGTCATAGGGTTCCAGAAATGATTCAAGTCCCTAGCGCTGACATCCTGTCCCAGTTCTTCCTCCACACTTGGGGTACTCTGATGGTGGTTCACATGGTTTCCAAAGACTACAACTGCCCTCCTTGTTGTCTATTCTTGGAACCTTCTATGCCCTTCTGCTCCTCCCCAAACTTTCCCTATGGGTCTCAAATTCCCATCACACTGTCCTTTCCATTCCCCTGCAACATCCTTTAGCTTGTTCTCATTCCCAGACAAGGTTCGAAAGATAAGAGGTCCTCCTCAATGTAGCTAAAACAAGGCAAAAAACAGACTGGTAACAAAATTTGAGAGACAGAGAAAGAGAGAGAGAGAAAGAGAGAGAAGAAGCCCTGTGAGTTAGACTTGAGGTGGTAAAGTACTTTAGATTAGGCAGGAGAGATATAAAGGAGCGCTGGTGATGCTGAGGGCTAGGCATTGGGCTGTTCACCACTAAATCAGAGGTTCTAACATACCAGTCACTCAGAAGGATAAAGATGAAACTGTCTGATTCTATAAGATTTACTTTCTTGGAAATTCTCTACTGGGTCAATTTGAGTCACAATCAACTCAATGGTACTGGATAGATGGATGATGATAGCTAGCTAGCAAGATAGATGATGATTGATAGATAGCTAGATAATGATGATAAAGATAGATGATAGATATAGATAGATAGATAGATAGATAGATAGATAGATAGATAGATAGATGACAGATAGATAGAAAATAGCTGGAACTCATGCAATCAAGAGGGACCAACCAAGTTAGCTATAGTTACTCTGTTTCCATCTTGAGTTCTCTGAATTTCCTAATACTCTCTGACCTTCAAATTTCTCTGCTTGGATACAATGTATAACTAGGTTAGAATTCAGCAGCTCTTAGTCATTTGGCTATATCCTTTGACTCTCTCTCTCTCCAGAGACATGTTGTTTGTCCCAACCCTATTTCATGCAAAAACTGGCTTTGAGTCCAGTGCTCATCTACATTTCACTCAATGGTAGCCAGAAGTTGAGGTGCGTGATATAAATATCATCTGTGTTGATGTGTCTTCCTTGGTATCTCTGGTTTCCTCTTATAAGACTGGAATAAAATGGTTGGAAAGAGGAAAGGAGAAAACACAAGCATTCTGCTGGAATTGACTATCCTGCCAGGGATGTTTGCTAGAGACAACAGGAGGCAAGGGAGTCAAAATGGAAATCCAGAACGCAGTCTCCAGGTACTAAGAGCAAAGTCAGGTACATGGGGGCCAAGTGTCAAGTCAGATGAGAGAGGCAGGCTAGACAAATAAAGGCATGTCATCAAGATCAAACATGAGGATAATCAAAAGCATTAGGGAACCAGGCATCTATGTACATCAAGGAGCCAGTTTTGAAGTAACACAGGGAGTGGTATGTGTGGGCTGAAGCTTGGGAAGATTTTGGACTGGGTTGTTAGAATAAGTGTGGCATTTAAGGTGATGGGGAGTAGTTACCCACTGCATTTCAATAGTCGATACATACAAGATTGCTACATGCATTCTATTGTCCTCCTTCTATCACATTAAATCCCAAATATTTCTGGTACTCCACATCTCTAGTGGCTCTGCCTCTTAACCTAAGTTCACCTCTCTATTCTTCACAGCCCTCATCTCCCTTGCAATGTCACATAATTCCCCGAGCTCATTATAAAAGGCATTGTGAGCAACCCTGCACTGGACTTTGCTTAATGCGTTCTTCCTTACTGACCACCATCTGTGTCCAAGATGCACATACTCTCTCTTTTCTCTCCAATATTTATACCATATTTTCTATCTTGCACTTATCCCTCCCCACGCAATAGGATGTTTCATTTTCCCATGATTTTTCACTACCTGAACTTCTGGTTTAGGGATCAGTCATCAGCACCAGTAAAGCCAACATGTTTCTTCAGAGGCTTAGCACCTTCCCATCTACCCAAAGGGTCATGGTTGACCTGCCGTTTCCCCAGTCCTTCTTCCCCGCCTGAGGCAGCATCTGGGCTCCTTTCACAAACCTGATGAATCTGATAAGCATATTGACTGAGAACCATTCTGTATCAGACCCAATTTCTAGATATTTTGACAGATTTTTTTTCTTTATTTGCCAATCACCTATGATCTAGGGGAAGGTGAGACTTAGAAACCAATAACTATAGTAAAATGTGATACGAAGCCTTTTACTGCCTGTGAGAGAATGCAGTAAAAACACTGAACAGTTGGACTTAGCACATGTCAGGCAGTCGTGGAAGGCTTTCAAAAGGAGGAGATACCAATATAATTGTGAAGAGTCCTTCTGAGCTGAAGATGGTAGGAGGTAGGGTGAGGATGAAGATCCACGAAGAAAATATTCCATACAGAGAAACACTAAGCTTCAAGTAGGAAAATTTGGAGTCGTGTATTTGAGAAACTCTCTCCCCATAAAGAATTACAGTCGGAGAAACTGACAGGGACAGTGCTGCCCTGCCCTATACAATCGCTATGAGTTTGCATTCACTGAACGGCCATGAATTCGGTTGGTTGTGCTATTGTTGTTGTCTGAGGCACATTTTTTCTTCTAGACACATGAGATTTCTCCTATGCCTTCCTAGTTGATGAGGTGAGATCATTAAAAAAAAAAAAGGCAGGAGTGGGATCTTGAGACGGTGACTATTTAAGCTACAGAGTCTTGTGCGGTTATCTATTTATTTAAAGTAGAAAAGTGATGCGATCCAACATATGTTAAGGACTTCACAGAGAACAGCAAGGGAGCCTGCCCTCCTTTAGAATGTCACACGATGAAGCCAGCCTTCTAGCCACCTGGATTTGTTGCTGGGCTTCCAGACGGAAGTGCCAGCCCATTGGGCCAAAGGAGACAAGGGGTGGGAGAAGGCAGCACTGTGACCTTTAATATGATTCTGCCGTCTCTACTTTCCTGAGTCTAGAAAAGAAAAACAAATCATCTCACAAATGGCAGGGGCCAGGGCTTGCTCCATGATTGTCTAATTAGGTGTAAGATTACACCGCGGGTCTGGTTACTGGAGGCCCACAGGGATCAACTCCAACAGCATCAAACCAGACAAGAATAATCCAAGACTTTACTCAGAATGAAAACAGGAGAGTGAAAAAGCCTGCCACAGGCCCTTCCTCTCCTCTCAGCTACCAATCTGAATTGCTACAAGGGGGGAGCTAGTAAAGGATCCTCCAAATTTTACACTCAGTTTTATTTCTGACATGATCCTCTGGTTACAGACAGAGAAGTTGCAAAAGAATTAAGAAATTGGGAGATGTCCACGTGCAGTTTATTTTGTTTATAGGCCTTGCAGAAGCATAATTACCTGCTAACAATGCAGGTAATTAATGATAAGTACATTTAGAACTTTTGTAGATTTCAAAATATTTTATAAATATATCATTGTACATCCTTAGAAAACTAGGAATGGAAAATAACATTCTTAGTGTAATAGGAAGTTTCTAACAAAGCTACTTGTCAAACAAAATGTTAGAAGTACTTTCTTTGAGAAAAGAAAGAGACAATGACAGTCCATTCAATAGTTTGCTAGAGTTCCTAGCCAACTTAATCATTCAAATAAAAGAAATAAAAGAGATAACAATAGAAAATGCAAACTACTAACCTTAAAACTAAGAAAGTGGCTGCCTGTAACATATATATGCAATAAAATTAGGAATTGGTTCTCCAGGGGTGAGATTCAGTTTTTGCACCAGTTTGGCAGAATGATGCGTCATTTTTTGTTGAGTTCCGCAAGCCAGTTGTTAAAATGGCACATGTTCTCTCTCAGGTGGGCAGCTGGGCAGCCACTCAATGTGGAAGTCACAGACTTATATTCCTTACCCTATTTTAACATTCATTTGGGCAACAGCATATTAGAATTCTCCGTAGTCACGCTCATTCCATGCATGGTTATAAAATATTACACAGAATGATGCTTGCTATGCTGATTTATTTATTTCATAAAAACACATTATGCTTTTGATGAGATATTATATTTTTATTCCCTTGCTTTTGCTACTCCAGTAAACAAACATATGACATAAAGAGGAAAGCTGTCAAACTACCAGTGGGTGACATGTTGTCATTTGTTTCAGCTTTGTGTGATGTTATAAAGTCCCATGAGCTATAATGAGTAATTTATGCAATTTTTAAAAGTGTGCAGAAAGATAAAAATATTTGCAGAACAATTTCTGTAAGCTCAGCACAAGTGGAAAGGAATTTTTCAAGGATGGATATAATATGTTCAGAGAAGAAAAGTTGCCTTTTTCTAATACATCAAAAGTAATGACTATTGTGTAATTGGCCTTACTCTAAAGAAATCAGGCACTATACCTACAGTGAAAAGATGGTTAAGGATAAGTCACACAGCTGATTGTGCTCAAATAAAAGTGAAGAATATTGCAAGTCAAACACCGATCAAGAAGCTATATGGAAAGATCTTAAGTAGTAATTTTATTGCTTTTGTCAGATATTGTTTGGTATTTTAAAACTCTTATGATCTAGTTCTGGAGACCTCTTTTATCAGTCTTATTTCAGTGTTAACCGAACATAATAAGCTGCTTTTTGGTAGATTGTATATTTTTATACTTAAGTATATTTTTTATTTTTATTTTTATTTTATTTTAAGTATATTTTTAATACTTAAGACGATCATTAAGGCAGCAAACAGTTGTGAAATTATTTGAGTTCCACCATTGGATTCTGTGAAATGATGCAAACCAGTCGCATCTCACCACTGAATGTATCTAATGAAAGATGCAGAAGATCTCTACGTAGAAAGTTCCAAACCTATCTGGAAGAGTTCTTTGAAAAGGAAAAAAAAAAGGTAGTAATGTTATTGGATAAAAGAAGGAAGGGAGGGAGGAAGGAAGGATGGATGGAAGGGCAAACAGAGGGAAAAAGGCCTGGGAAGAATGAGGGAGGGAGGGTGAAAAAGAAGAAAAGAACCACATAAATGCAAATGTTTACTGTCTTCAGAGTTTGGAAAGTTATAAAATCATAGAGATACAATTCTCCTCTAAGTAATATGTATTTGCTTCTCTGGAATCAAGTCCAGCCCTATAGGACACACTAGAAGTTCTCCTTAGAGTTGCCGAGGCTATAAATCTGTAAGGGAGCAGAAAACTACATCTTTCTTCTGCAGAGTCTAGTGAGTCTGATCCACCAATCTTGCACAAAAGGACCAAGTCTTACCACCAAGTCTCCTTAAAGTAATCTATGAAGTTAAATCATCGCAACCAAAATCCCAGTAGGAAGTTTTTTGTGGAACTTAAGATTTCTGTCTATTGTGTATAAATGCTTATCCTTATCAAGAATTTATAAAATTGTAGTAAGGTTTCATACTACAATTAGTAGTATGAGTAATATAAGCTATAGTAAAGTAATAGTCAAACAGACAAATATAACAGACTAAAGAGTTTAGATTCCATTCTAATTTGAAACTTGATCATAACAGAAGCTCTCTTATGGATGTGGGGAAAAGAAATATGGTATAATAATGGGTGCTAAAAAGATAGGGAAAATATGAAATTTGCACTATTCACACCAAACATAAAAATCTCTTCCAGGTGTATTAAATACGTATATGTAAAATAGTAAAACTTTTAGAAATATAAAGAGAAAAAAAGGAAGTCTTTATTAATTTGATGAAGAATTCTTTTTTAATTTCTTTTAATTTTTTGGCAAGTGTTATATGTGGGTATATACTATACATGTGATAATATCTTAGTTTTCAGAGTAGGAGTGACTTTTTTAAAAAGTTTTATTGGCACTTAATCCATTTTATGTTATTATCTTCCTACCTATTCTCACACTTTTCCATAAGCATAGTGGCATTTTTGTAGTCACTGAGATAAGTGTTTCTTTGGTGCTGAAAGATTTAAGTAGAGTAGCAGCTCATTTAATTAAAGGTCATATGTTTTCCAAAGCAGAACACAACATAGAATTAAGAAAAAAGCAAACAAACCCAGCAGTCCTATGTCATGGAATGGCTATCAGTCTTCACTTGTCCTGAGTCATAACACTATCATGATGCTTGCCTTTTAGAGAACCACCTGTAGGGTTATTTTGCTTTGAATAGATTCCTTTTTAAGATTTATCCTAGTCTCCTTTCAATGTCTTGCAATGATGATGATTTTGATATCTTTTATGTCATTTATCTTTAAAAATTTTATTTTATTGAGAACTCACATAGCCCTAATAACAGTTCATACATTCATCCATTGTGTCAAATATATTTGTACATTTGTTGCCATCATCATTTTCAAAACATTTTTCTACTTGAGCCCTTGATCTCAGTTCCTCATTTTCTCTCTCTCTCTGTCTCTCTCTGTCTCTCTCACTTTCCCTCCTTCATCAACCCTTATTAATCTATAAATTATCATCATTATTTCATGTTTTACACTGACCAAAGTCTCCACTTCACCCACTTTTCTGTTGCCTATCCCTCTGGGAGAGTGTTATATATAGATCATTGTGACCAGTCTCCCCCTACTTCTCCCACCTTCCCCTTATCCTCCTGGTAGAGCTACTCTTAATATGGGATCTGAGAGGTTTAAGGGTCCTGGATGCCCTCTATTTCCATCTCTTATCTATACTGTGCACATACTCTGGTCTAGCTGGATTTGTAAGGTAGAATTGGGATATCATAGGGGGGAGGGGAACTAGAGAAAAATTGTATGTTTAAACAGTGCTATGCTGCACTCTGACTCATCTCTTGTGACACTTCTGTAAGACATTGTCCAATTGTCTATAGATGAGCTTGGGGTCTTCACTCCATGTTCCCTCTCATCCACAGTGATATAATTTTATATTCTTTGATGCCTGATATCTGATTCCATTGACACCTCATGATCATACAGGCTGATGTAAACTTTGCTGATTCTGAGATAGATAGCTGTTTGTTTCTCTTCAAGCCTTTAAGACCCCAAATACTATATCTTTTGTTAGGCAAGCACCATCAGTTTTCTTCACTACATTTGCTTATGCACCCATTTTGTCTTCATTGATTGTGTCAGGAAGTTGAGCACCATGGAATGCCAGATTATTAGAAAAAAGTCTTCTTCCATTGAGGGAGTACTTGAGTAGAGATCCAATGTCCCTCTGCTACCTTAGTACTTAACATATAAATATATGTACAGAAATCTATTTCCCTATCATTATATATGAATATACATATAAATTACAAAAGTACATGCCTACATTTAGAATTATATAAGTGGCCTTTGCCTCCCTTTTCTTTCACCTACTTCCTTTTACTTTCCTCTTGTTATAGGGAAGAGTTCTATAAACAAACCAAAAGTACTAGCCATAAAAGAAGATACTTACAAAGTTGACAACAGAAAATAAAAAGTCTGTGTGACTGAGGAATTTATTAAAGTTGAAAAAATAAGGTATAAACTAGTAGAGAATATTTCCCATAGGAAAAAAATAACACACAATTAATATCCAAACATTTAAAGACTCCCCTTCCAACTTAAAAAGCAACAAGTAGCCTAACAGATAAATAGGCAAAAAAACATGAAGACAAGAACAACATACTACAAAAACTAAACTTGGGGACATAAAGGATCCAAATAAAACCTCAATCTGATTCTATTTTCATTTTCATTGGTAAAATTTTAAAGGGAAATGATCACCAATAGGTATGGAGTATTGTTACACACTGTTGGTGGCATGGTAAATTGACATAACCATGCTGGAAAACAAGTTGGCATTATCTTTTCACACTGATGATGCACATATCCAATAAATGATGTAGCTATTCTCCTTCTAGGGATAT
This sequence comes from Nesogale talazaci, assembly GCA_004026705.1. Lineage (NCBI taxonomy): Eukaryota > Metazoa > Chordata > Mammalia > Afrosoricida > Tenrecidae > Nesogale > Nesogale talazaci. The sequence continues at coordinate 107,175 of PVJH01003334.1, forward strand.
GGTCTCAAGGAATTCCTACATATGTGCAGCAGAAGAAACTCACAAGAATATTCTTGACAGCATTTTTATAGTACAAAAATGACCAAACAGAGTCCAGTTGCTTATCATTGTTTTCAAGAATTGATGTATAAATTAGAATAGGAATTCATTACATAGAATGTCAGGCAGCACTGATAATACATGGACTGATGTCTTATATATCTAAAACATAACATGTGTGAGCAAAGCAAGCTGTGGTTAATAAACAGAGTAACTCCCTCATTGTCATCAAGTCCATGCTGACTAATAGTGACCCTGTCAGACAGGGCACAACTGGCCCCTGTAGGTTTCCAAGATGTTGTTTGGGGGAGTTGAACGTCCCTTTTTCTTCTGCAGAACAAGAGGTGGTTTTGAACTGCTGACCTTGCAGATCACAGCCCAACTCATAGTCACTATGCCCCCAGAGCTTCTCACTCCTTTATTGTGAATCCAAGACATATAAACCTCACCAAATATTGTTAAGAGTTATAATGAAAGGCAACATTATATTAATGAACACAAATTTGGGCCGTGTACTTTACAGAAAATAGAGAAATTCTATTAAGGAGGAGATTTGAAAACAGTGATAACATTTTATTTCTTAAACTGGGTGATGGGTACATGTCTGTCTATTTTTTAGTATTTATAGGCTTGTAATATAGATTATATTTGATATGGTCATTATATAGTTTCTGCACCATTAAAATATGTCATAATAAAAGTAATAGATGAGGATCATAAAAATTTGAAAATAGGAATGTATAAAGAAAATATTTTTAATACCTTTGTCATTGATTCAATTATGACTCATAGTGATGTTGTAAAAGAGAGGGGCTCGACCTACCATAATGTGCACATTGCCAAAGTTGTAATCTTCAAAGAAAGCATACCACTGCATCTTTATCTCACTGGGTTCAGACTACCAACGCATCAGTTAGATGGCCAGTACTTTAATCCCAGTGCCACAGGAATCCTTCAGGAAAATATGATCAGTTCTAACCTTGATATCTACCACTTATGTGTCAGCTTACCTTACTGCAGTGGCTTGCATGACGCTCAAAGCTATGTGGCCAATAATACAAATAATACCAGTAGGTCTGTTCACTAATGGGTAGACATGTTTCAGTAGAACTTGACTGGGTGAAAGGTCCAATGATCTACTTCCAAAAATGAGAATGTGAAAACCTCATTAAATATAATAATGCGCTGTCCAGTGCACTTGCTATAAACATGCCCTCCCTGGAGAGAGACATCTTGTTTGATGAAAGCCAGCATCAGTAAGGAAGCAGGAAACCCTCAAAGAGATGAAAAAACAAAATGATTAATTGGAACATACTGCTAATTGTGAGGATGAACACATTTTGTTCTCTTGTACATCTGAGTCAGAGTTCACGCAAGAACAGTTAGCAACAAAAATAAGTCTACACTATCCAGAATAACTGCTGCCCTGAACTCTAAAAATCTCACTGCTGTAAATTCTGACTTATGGTGACCCTACAGCTCAGGGTAGAACTGCCCTGTGGTTTTGAGATTGTCTCTTTACAGGAGTAAAAAGCTTACAGTATTTTAGCCTTTATTTTATGTCCCACCCCATTAAAAAGTTCCTTAAAAGCATTAAAATAAAAATGAGGGACATTTGGAATCCCGTCAGAGATAAGAAGTTGGCACAAGAGAGTACAATCTATCAGTGTAGATCATAGCATCTTTCGAAGTCTTGGAGAGAGTGACATAATTTAGTTGGAACTTATAGCACTAAGCCATGTAGACACCCTGTAGCCCAACTTACTTTCAAGACTGATTACAACATTAATTACAAAATGCATACTCATTTCAGAAGCATTAGAATATATAACATAAAAGCATATCTTAGAATCTAAAATGTATATAGTATCTCAGTGTAGCTGAAGCAGTGAGTACAAGTGAAGGTAAGAGAGAAGAGAAGCAACAAAACATGAAACCAAAAACTCAAACTGGGGCCAGACTATAAGAGGTTATGAATGGAAATGTAAGGTGAGTGCAGACCACTGCACTGTGGGACATACCCTTTTGTTTTGCACAGCCTTGCTTGTAAAGGAAATATGGATGGCTCTGTATTCCCAAGATGCACGTGAAAGTTAAACAATGATAAGGAAGACCACAGAAAACTTAATGAATTGAAATCATGGTGTTGCCAAAGAATATCGAAAATACCATGGACTTCTCAGAGAACAAAAAAGAGTGGTGTTGGAAGAAAGGCAGCCAGATTACTCCTTAGAAGTAAGGATCGTAAGACCGTGTGTCTTAGACTTTGTATGTCAAGTATTTGTCTCTGGATAATGAGAGAACAGTTCCTGGGAAAGGACATCATTCTTGGCAAAGTAGGGTAGACCCTCACAAAGAAGGCTTGACATGGTCACTGCAACATCTGTTCAAACAGAATAATATTTGGAAGAATGGTGCAAAGTGGAGTTGTGTTCCATTCTGTTGTACATAGTGTAGTGTCACGATTCAGAACTGACTCACTAGCATCTACTAACAGCAACGTATCCCAATATGAATCTCTATTTCCTAACAATAGGTTGTGAAGATGTATGCTTTGAGCTTCATAATCTAAGAGACATATGGTGTATTTTAAAGTGCCCTAGAGGTACTGTGGGGCATATTTTGGGTTGCTACCCACAAGGTAGGATGGTGCCCTCTGGTCAAAAGCATGTGAAATATGACTGAGGAGGAGGTGCTTTCTCAAAGTAGAAAGGACCATGTTCATGTTTACAGAGTAAAGCCTGCAGGAATAAAGCCTTCAAGATCTTCATTTGCTGATGGTGCACAACTCAAAATGAGAAGAAACAGCTGGAAAATATATCCATAATCAGAAGATGGGATGTATGAAGTGTGAATCTAAGAAATTTTGAAGATGCTAAATGAAATGAAATGAATAAAGTTCAATATATTACGCATTAATGATCTGAAATGGACTAGTTTTGACTAATCAGAAAAATTACATGGTTTACTATGCTAGGAATGCCACTTTCAAGAGGAATGGCATTGCAATTATTGTCCAGATTTCAAGATCTATCTTGAACTACAATTGTCTATAATAGGATGATATCTATTTATTTTAAAGAAAATCCAATCAATATAACTGTTATTCAAATTTATGCACAAATTACCAAAGCTAGTAGTCAAGAAATTGAAGAATCTGATATCTTCTGTCTGAAATGGATCAAACATACAAACACGATGCATGGATATTTACAGAAGAGGCAAGAAACAAACCACAGCCAGATATGTGTGCTCCAATGTTCACCACAGCACAGTTCACAATTGCAATGAGTTGGAAACAATCCAGATTTCCATCAACTGAGGAATGGATTATAAAACTGTGGTACATACATACAATAGAGTACTACACATCACTATAAATGGTAATAAATGCATGAAGCACATCACTGCGTGGGAAGAACTGGAGGAAATTGTGCTAAGAAAAGTAAGACAAGCACAAAAGGAAAAGTACAACATGAGTCCACTGAGGTAAGCTTTAAAAAATGCAAAAGGGGCACAGGGGAAAAGCTACTGTATACAAATATTCCTGGGGTGAGATCCAGGTAGTATGACAGAGGCCAAACCAAACTTAGGGACACATATGGCAGCCAACTGTAAAGGAGTCGGGGGAAAGGAAAAAATGAAAGAAAGAAACGAGTAGTGGGAAAACAGGGTACTAAACTACCCAAGGGGAGGGTATTGTTTATATCTCCAGAGGGAAAGACGGACCCGACTTCAACACGGTGCTCCAAGATGTGAATGCAACCTACCGGCATGAAGTAAGGAACCAGTAGAGAGGTGTCAGGGGCCGACTGCAATCCCAACTACTTGGACAGCCACCCGTTCCCCCAGAAGAATTTGCTTCAGAGGACAGCACTGAAGCAACTGCTCAGGGAGAGGAACATGTCTGATCAGAGCACACAGGAACAAATGGAGGGGGAGAAAGAGCCCACCAAGCCTTAAGGATGATATCCCAACTCAGAGCAACCAATCCACAGAGACTACCATATGTCTGGCCTCCCTATGAGACACAACATCCCTCACTGACCCATAGCCCTACAGGGGACAACACTGGAGACACAGACTGGGAATTACACCCAATCTGACCCCACCATATCAAAGCAAAACACTAAGGGAGTGCAACAGAACTTCAAGGGGAACAGAGCAAGGAAGTCCCCAAGGAATACCAAAAATAGACTTTGGGACCAGGGCGTGGCACCCCATAAGACTTGATGGGAAATCGCTTCTAAAGACCAACAAACAGTCCTTGAACTATTTACAGACTTTTCTCTCTTTTTTGTCATTGTTTTTGTTGTTGTTTTGTTGCTTTGTTTTGCTCAGTCTAGTTTTTGTGTATGTTATTATTTCCACAGGACTATCTAGATAAGATAGGTTGGACAAACAATCTGGAGGAGAAAAAAACAGGACTGATGGTTCTGGCAGGACATGGGAGAGGAGGGAAAGGAAGTGGTGTTAACAAATCCAGGGATAAGGGAACAATATGTAATCCAAAATTGGTGGTGAGGAGGGTCTAGGAGACTTGGAAGGGCTTGATGAAAGGCAACGTAATCTAGGCGAATTACTGCAACTCAACTGAAGGCTGAGCATGATAGTGGGACAAGAGGAAAGTCAAATGAAATAGAGGAAAGAACTAGGAAGCAAAGGGCATTTATAGAGGTCTAAATACAGACATGTACATATGTAAACATATTTATATATAAGGATGGGGAAATAGAGCTATGTGCTTATATGTATAGGTTTAGTATTAAGGTAACAGATGGACATTGGACCTCTAATCAAGTACTTTCTCAATATAGAAACACTTTGTTTTATTAAAGTAACATTCCATAATGCTCACCTTCTTGACACAGTCACTTAAGCAGAAGAAGGCTGATAGTTCCTAGCTATCTAAAGATATAGCATCTGAAGTCTTAAAGACTTGAAAGTAAACAAACAGCCATCTAGCTCAGAAGCAACAAAGCCCACATGGAAGAAGCACACTACCTTTGTGATCATAAGGTATCCAAGAGGTCAGGTAACAAGTATCAAAGAACAAATAATCAAATCATTGTGAATGATGGGGAGTGCAGATTGGTGACCCAAGTCCCACTTGTCAGCAGCTGGACATCCCTTTACAGAAAAGTCATGGGAAGGAGACAAGGCAGTCAGGGTGCAGTGTAGCAATGATGAAACATACAACTTTCCTCTAGTGCCTAAATGCTTTCTCCACCCCACCCCCTCCCCATCATGATCCTAATTCTCCCTTACAAATCCAGCTATACCAAAGGATGTACACTGGTATAGATTGGAACTGAAAACGCAGAATCCATGACATATAATCCCTTCAGGAGCAGTGCTGAGAGTGATGGCAACACCGGAGGGTGCAGGGAGGGTGGGGTAGAAAGAGGGAAAGTTTGCAAGGACAACAGAAAAATGGATGAAGGGAGACATCAGACAGTGTACGATATGACAAAATAGCAATGATCTATAAATTCTCAAGGGTTCATGAGGGAGGGGGAGCTGGGAAGGAGGGAGGAAATGAGTTGATGCCAAGGGCTCAAGTAGAAAGTAAATGTTTTGAGAATGATGATGGCAACAAATGTACAAATGTGCTTGACACAATGGATGTATGTATGGATTGTGATGAGTTGTATGAGCCCCCAATTTAAAAAAAAGATGTCTGGGTAATTATTGACTATTAGAATGCAAAAATTAGAAACAAAGAAGACGAAAATATGGCCTTGGTGATAGACATGAAAGTGAAAATCATACAATAGAATTTTGCAAAACTAGTGACTTGTTCATAGAAAATATGTTTTCCAACCCCACAAAAATTCTCCAGATGGAATACCCAGAGGTAAAATTGACTACATCTGTAGGAAGAGACAGTGGAGAAGATGAATATCAGGAGTAAAACCAGGCCAGGTGCTGACTATGAGGCAGACTATTAATTGCTCATATTTAAGTCCATGTTGAAGATGAACAAAATTAAAATAAGTCCAGATGAGCCAAGCTATGACCTCTAACCCATCAGAATTTTGAGAACATCTCAAGAACAGCATTGCTGCTTTAAAAATAAATTGCAGAAGACCCGATGAGTTGAGATCTTATCAAGAACATCTTTCATGAAGAAAAGAAAAGACCATTAAAAAGACAAAGAAGAAAGAAAAGCTCCACGTAGATGTCAGAAGAGACTCTGAAAGTTGGTTTTAATTATAGAGTAGAGAAGACAAATGGAAGAAATGATGAATTCAAAGAGCTGATGGAGAATTTCAAAGGACAGCTCAAGAAGATAAAGTCAAATATTAAAATGAATGTGCAAAGCGCTAGAGTTAGAAAACCAAAAGGGAAGAACATGTTCAGCATATATTAAACTAAAAGGATTCAAGAAAAAAATCAATCTCAAGTTGCAGTATTGAAAGATTCTATGGACAAGATGCTGAATGATGCCAGAATCATCAAAAGAAGGTGGAATGAATACACAGAGTCATTGAACCAAAAGGAACGAGTCAGCATTCTACTATTTCAGGAGGTAGCAAATGAACAAGAACCAGTGATACTGAAGGAAACATTCAACCTGCATTGGAAACATTAGCCAAAAAGCAGGTTCCAGGCATTGATGAAAGACAAATTGAAAAGCTTCAACAAGTTTCTGAAGTACTGAAAGCACTCGTTTGTCTGTGCTTTGAAATTTGGAAGACCGATGCTTGGCCAATTGACTGGAAGAGATCTATAGTTTTACCTGTTCCAAAGAAAGGTGACTTTAAAAAGTGCTCAAATTAGTGAATAGCATCATTAAGATCACATACAAGCAAAACCCAACAGCAGTTGTAGCTATACATCAACAGAGCTGCCAAAGGCTGGATTCAGAAGAGGTCTTGGAATGAGGGATACATTTGCTGATGTCAGACGGATCTTAGCTGAAAGAAGAGAATACAAGAAAGATGTTTACTTGTGTTCTATTGACTTTGCTAAGGCATTCAACTGTGTGAAACATAATAAAGTATGGATTGACTCGATAAGAATAGATATTCTGGGCTGAGCCCCGGTGGTGTAGTGGTTGTGCGTGAGACTGCGGCCCACTGGGACAGAGGTTCAATTCCAGCAGTGGGGCTGGGCCTCCTACTCCCACCGCCGGAGAGCAGTGATGGCCAAAAAAAAAAAAAAGAATAGATATTCCATAATGTTTCATTGTACTCATATGAAACTTGTATAGAGATCAAGAGGCAGTTGTGCAAATAGAACAAAGTTTTTAAGTCTGGAAGCCCCAGGGTAGTAGCGTCTCATCATACTTAATCTGAATGCTAGCAAATCTTCAGAGGAGCTGGATTCTATGAAGAAGAACATGGCACGTTAGGTTAAAAGGAAAGCTTGATAACCTGTGATATACAGATGACACAACTTTGCTTGCTGAGAGTGAGAAGAAATTGAAACACTTGTTGACAAAGAACAAGAATTGTACCTTTCAGAATCAGTAAAATCAATGTAACAAAATCAAAATCCTCTCAACTGGACTAATAAGTAATATCATGATAAATGGAGGAAAGATTGAAGCTGTCAAGCATTTTGTCTTGTTTCGATCCACAATCAAACCTCATGGAAGCATCGGACAAGAGAGCAAATGACAGGACCCATATCATTGGGCAAACCTGTGGCATAAGATCTCAACACAAAAGTATTGAGAAGTGGGGAGGACTAAGGGCCATCCGACCCAAACCATGGTATTTTCAATTACCTCATATGCAGGTAAAATTTGAACAGTGAGAAGGTCGCGCAGATTGGGACCAGGTAAGTAGCACAAACTGAGAGTTCCTTGGCTTACTGCAGGCCTGGTGTCCAGGAGGACCAGTGGGAAGATTCTGGTGAGTGAGGATACCCCTTTGACAATCCAGAGGGCCCATCCCTGTCCATGAGATGGCACTTCCATGCATCTTCCCTGAGCTGGAGCCCCTGGAGATTCGAGATCTGATCATTGAATCGTGTTGGCTCAGCCAGCTGGGCTGTTCCTGCATGCCTCTGCCCCTGCCACTGCCGCAGGTATGGTGACCTGTGGCTGGGGGGTGGGGTGGGGCTACCCCCACACTGTTGCCTGAGACCCCTGCACCCATGCCTTTGTCCTTGGTCGCTGACATGTCCCGCCCAGCGCACACTATGGTGGCCACTCCAGTCCAAGGTGGTGCCTGCTGTTCCAGCTTGCACTAGCTAAGCACTTCCCTAGCATACCAGAGCCACCAGGAGGAGAAAGTGCATCCTGGGTCCAAAAGGCATACATAGCCCACATATAGCCTGATTCTAAAGCCCAGGGAATCAGCGACCTGGGTCTTGGGGCTTCCCAACCAACACAGGCTACACTACCCTCAGATTCCAACAAGTCCAATGCCCACTGATTGGCCCCCCTCAGCCTCATCATTGCAAAAGGGGTTCCTCCTTTCCTGCCACCCACAGCAGCAACAACCTGTCCCAGGCCAATGCAACACTTCTTGCCAGCTGATGTGACAGCTGCCCCCTCCAGTTCCAGGCACCTCCACACTGTGGAAACCCTTCCTGGGCACCTGAACCAGAGCAATGGGGTTGTTTCTACCCTCGATCAGCACCTCCTCCCATGCCAGTGAGACCTCCCCCACCTTTGTCTTCTATTAAGCACTTTAATTTTTTTTAATTAAACAAGATAAAAGGCTGCAAATCATGGCTTGGCAGCCCAGTTTAAAGCAGCCCAGGGCATACATACAGGTTCCATCCCCACTCTAGTTACTGGGACTCCTCAGCACCATTGGGCACTGAGTCACTGTGGAACCCTGCCTATGTGGTAATCTGACCCACCTCTATAGTAGGCACAGGGAGCCCCTGACAAAACCCTTATCGGTATTACTAAGAAATTGCTCAGGGACCCTTGTCTCCCAGAAACAAGGCACCCATATCCACAAAGGGGTCAAAGAACCAGCAGAAAACCACATCACTCTCAACAAAACAAAACAAGAGAAACAAAGCACAATGGCAGAGTTTATGACACTCATAGAAAAATCAGATGCAGATCTGCCACAAAAAGTAATTTTTATGAGACTGCTTGAAGTAATACAGGAGTTGAGGGAAGCAATGCAGAGTAAGGACTCAAGGACCAAGGAGATGCAGTCCATAATTGAGGGGATGAACTCCACAAGAGAAGTCTATGTATTAAAGGTGCTAATGGATGAGATAACAGAAGCTACACACAGATCGAGGAATTTATAATTAGAGTAGAGGAGACAGACAAACTTTTCAGCAATCTCCGAGACTCTCAGGCAGACTTTGGCAAAAGAAAGAGGCAGTCAAATAAGATAATAAGAGTTGGAAGATAACTTAAGATAAATAACAGATGCTATGAAGAGGAACAATATTTGAATAATTAGTCTACTGGAAAAGGACACTATGAACAAGTCAACAGCTAAAATAGTGAAGGAATTTCTGGAAGGAAACTTTCCCACCTTAATGAATGAGAATCAGACATTCATACAGGAAGTAGGGAGGATGTAAATTAGATTAAATCCCAAGAAGAACTCACCAAGACACATAATAGTTAAAAGTATCCAACATCAAGGGAAAAGAGAAAATTTTAAGAGGAGCAAGAGAAAGGAAGTTGGTCACATACAAGGGTGCTCAGGTAAGAATATGCTCAGACCTACAAACAGAAACAATGATGGAGAGAAGAAAGTTGAGCAGAAATCATCCAAAAGGAAAATTCAAGGAACTCAATTTACCTGGTTTTGACACCTACTACACAGTTACAGTGGTCAAAACAGCATGGTAGTATCATGACAGATACTCAGACCAATGGAAAAGAACAAAGAAACCCATAAATAAAACCATAAGCATATAGATAAGTGATCTTCAATAAGGGCCCCAAAAGCATCAAGTATGAGGCAGATGCCCTATTTAACAAGTGGTGCTGGAAACAATGGATATCCATGTATACAAAAATGAAGCAATTGTTTACCTCATCCTATGCACAAGAACAAACTTGTGTTAGTCTGGGTAGAGACTAGAGAAAAAAAATCCATAGAAACTCATATGCATATAAGACAAGAGTTGTTTTTTTTGGGGGGGGGGGAAGGTGGGGAGGCATCATTGCTCTCAGGTGGTGGGAGTAGGAGGCCCAGCCTTTGCTCCTGGGAACCAGAATTGAACCTCCATCCCAGTGGGCCGCAGTCCCGGGCACAACCACTACGCCACCGGGGCTCAGCCCAAGACAGAGTTTTATATAAAGGGTAATTGTACATTAAGAAAAAATCCCAACCCAGTCCAGTCCAAATGCACAAATCTGATATTAACCTATCTGTCCAATGCCAATACATAAAGTCCTCTTTAGTCTCATGAAGCACATGCAATGATGCCAAATGAAGGAAGAGCACAGACTAGTTATAAAATTATAACTAATATATATTTATAACTAATTATAAAACTAGCACAAAACTCAAGTTGGATCATAGATCTAGAAGTAAAACCCCAAACTATCAGCACCATTGATAAAGGGACTGGAAAAACCTAAGATCACTGGTCCAGAAAACAAATAGGTTATCTGCAATAGGGATGGATATATACACAGGTGAAATGGAAATTGACAAGTGGGATTTAATAAGAATAAAACACCTGTGCATATTGAAAGTCTTCACCCAAGTGGATAACAATGCCATCCACAGACTAAGAGAGGATTTTTAGCAATGACGCAACAAACAAAGGGCTTATTACTAAAATATACAATACTCTCCTGGCCCACAAAAGAGGAAAACAGGTAACACCTTGAGGAAGTGGAAAAAAGAACTGAAAAGAAATTCCACTTGGGAGGAGACCCCTTTGGCCAATAAACACATGAAAAAGTGTTCCCAATAAGAGAAGTGCAAATTAAAGCAAGCATGGAGCACCCTTGAGGTTAGTACAAATCAGAAAATCAGGCGGACAGCAACAAAGGTTGGAAGGGATGTTGCAAAACAGGAACTCTCTTCTGTTTATGGTGGTCATGTAGATATGTATGGCCACTGTAGAAAACAATCCAGTGATATTTAAAGTGAATGTAAATCAATCTTCCTTATGACCCAGCTATCCCTCTACTGGCCATAAACCCAGAAAAGGAAAAAAATAAAATAAGTCCAGTCATCTGTGCCCCAATTTTTTTTAATATAGATTTCATTGGGAGCTGATATAGCTCTCACAACATTCAATACATCTTTCCATCAAGCATATTTGTACACGTTGCCATATTCATTTCCAAATACTTTCTGCTTGAGCCCCTAGTATAAGATCCTCTTTCCCCCTTTCCTCTAGTTCTTTTTGTTTTTTAAATTCCAGCTCCCAATATCTCCCCTCCCCTCTCCTCCTCCCTCATGAACCCCTAATAATTTACAAATTTTCATATCATACACTGTCCAGTGTGTCCCTTCACCCACCCCCCTATTGTCTGCACCCCAGCTAGGAGGTCATATATAGATTCCTGAAATTAGTTCCCCCTTTCTACTCCACCATTCCTTCACCAATGTTCATTGCAGTGCAATTCACAGTCGCAAAGAGTCTAAAAACTAAATTTCCATTGATAGATGAGTGGATTAGTAAACTCTGGCACATACACACAGTGGAGTATTATGCAATACTAAAAAAGTATGAACAATCACATGAGACAAGAACTGAAGGAAATCATACTAAACAAGGTCAATCAATCACAAAAGGACAAGCATAACATGAGTCCCCTGAGGTAAGTATAATCAGTACAGTAGATACAGAAGAAAAGACACTTATCTTACAATATGCCGGTGGAGGCAGCCAGAAGGGGGCTAGATCAAGTCCAAGGAGGTGCGTGTGAATCCAACATAAAGGAGGGGAAAGGGGGAAGGAAGAAGGAGAAAGGAAGGTGGGGAGAATCTGAGATGATGAAATAGGGGGAGCAGGGCACTAACCCACCCAGGTGGAGAGTATTGGTCATGTCTCCACAGAATTGGGAGTATGCATACAGACCCCAACACTGTGCGTCAAACCAGAATAACAACGTAGTAGCATGGCGGATTGCATGAAAATATTGAGCTACAGAGTCAGCCCTAATCAGAGCCCTAGAAGCAAGTGTTTCCCAGAGAACATTAAACCTTCCAGTAGGAGAAAGGAGCTGATTTACCACACACAGAGAAGCAAACCAAGAAGGAAAAAGAGAAAGAGACAGTCAGGCTAGACTCCATATTGTAAAGTGACCTGATGTTCTGCTTTCTAGCAATGTCCCATGGTGTTTTAAAATTAAAATAAATATATTGCAATATTATTTTTGCACTCTATGAAAATTTTTGTTGCTCCATATAGACCAAATTTTTAATTAAGACCCCCCCACCCCGATCATGGTATCCCACTTAAAATCGGGTCACTTTGCCATGTTGGCACACCAAACCTGGAGGAGGATGTCCCAGCATGGAGTTGCTAGGCACAGAGAGCCCTGTAAGACTGACAGTGATTCAAGACATACTGCCTCCTCACTGTAGCTTACTGCTACAGAAGACAATAATGGGGATACGTGGCAGGGAGATAGTGTGATCTGAATCCCCCACCGAGGGACAAACCAAGAAAGGAGCATAACAGATCAGCAACTGGAGCAAAACCAATCCACAGGGGCCCTAAAAAGACACCCTCCCCCACCCCCAACAATAGAGGACAGTCTAGGAGAGGCAACCTCCAGCACTCCCCCAAGATCAGAGGGGAGAGATTCATAAAGGTCAGCAGACAGACCTGGAACTATGTATTTTCTTCTCCTTTTTTCAATCTTTTGTTTGGCCTAGGACACAGTGGTTTGCTTACTTATATAATACAGGCATGACAAGTAAGCTCAGGAAGAAAGCAACTGGTCTCAGAGAGACTTGTGGGGAGAAGGTGGCAGGGGGTCCTGGTGTGGTGAGCAAACAAAGCCACAGACAGGGTGACAGCTAGGGAATTAAAACCAAGAATTAGGAAGTTGTAGAGATTCTGTAGGTATTAAAGCAACAGCAATCTAGCTGAGAAGAAGTACTCTAAGGTGGAAGAAGGGGAAACATGAAGGTAGGGCAGGAGGAGGCAAAAGGAAACAGAGGAAGCCTCTAGAAAGCAAAGCTATAGATAGAGGTATTAACGGAGGTGTATACATATGTAAATACATTAATTCATAAAAATAGAGATATCACCAATGTACATATATTTTTTTCATTTTAAAAGCATTTTATTGTGAATGAGATTATTTACAAAACAAATCAGTTTTTCATTCAGCTATTGATACACTTTTTGTTTGATCTCATTACCTGTAACCTGTAAGGAATGATCTATCATTCATGCTACTTTAAAAAAATAATTTTATTGGTGGTTCATACAACTCTTATCACAATCCATACATACATCCATTGTATGCCAAGCACATTTGTACATCTATTGCCCTCATCATTTTCATTCATTTAATTTCATTTTACTTTCTATTTAAGCCATTGGTGTCAGCTCCTCATTTTTCCCTCCATCCCCACATCCCCGCCTCATGAACCCCTCACAATTTATAAATTATTATTACTTTGTCATATCTTACACTGTCTGATGTCTCCTTTCATCCACTTTCCCATTGTATGCATCCTAGGGAATAGGTTATATGTTGTTATAGGTAAGCTTGTGGTGCCAACATGGCCAAAGATGATAGGTAGATCTGTTGTGATGACATGGCCAATGAGCACATGCAATCAATTGAAGGGCGAAAATAGAAAAGGCTTGGCAAGCTCTGTCCTTGGGCTCTTGCTTTCAGATCTACGGACCCAGACAGCTGCCTTGTTCGCCCTGTTCCTCAACCTCCAAACAACACTACTCGTGGGACACCTAATCGTGAACTGAGTAGCTGTGAGTTGAGGTTCCTTCAAGTCCTGCTACGCCACGCTCCTGAAATATACATCTCTTGAGCTGGGGACTGTTGGACTCTGTCATCTGGCTGACTGTTGGTGACCTGCCTTTTTGTTTGCTGCTGGTAGCTGGATAGTATGAATTGCTCTACAGAGGACTACTCTACGGCCCTCAAGACTCCAAGGACTGCTGGTCTACTAGCTGTCTCACGCAAGTGAGTTGCGCCAAGCCATTGTACTGCTTTATCGATTAGTTAACTCTTTGTTTCTTATCTAATATATATCCTTCTATCTATATACATATATAAAGAGAATTACTAGTGTCCTGGTTTTATTTCTCTAAGAGAACCCTGTCTGACACATATATGGATCCTTATAATCAGTCCCCCTTTCTAGTCCACCTTCCCTCCACCTTCCCAGTACATATATTTAACAGGCAATATACTGAGCCTGTGGATGGACTTTGAGCCTCAGCTCAGACCCTCCTTCAATACAAAAGCACTTTGTTCTAACATACTGATATTGTGTGATTCTTAACACAGAGACACACATTATCACTGAAAACAAAATGGGTGTACAAGGAAAAGTGAAGAAAACAAATGGTGCCCAGCTATAAAAAGATATAGTGTCTGGGGTCTTAAAAACATGAAGTTAAACCAGTGGCCATCCAACAGTGAAGCAACACGTCTATGTGGGAAAAGCACACCAACTGGTGCAATCATGACGTATTATAGGGACTGGGTAACAGGTATCAGAAGATTCATAGCAAACCAACAAAAACACATTGAGAATGAGATGGGTTGGGGAAGAGACCGAAAGCTCATCTGTAGATAATAGAACATCCCCCCACAGAGGAGCCACAGGGAGGGGATGACTCAATTAGGGTGCAGTAGAGCACTGATGGAGCTCACAATATACCTCTGGTTCCTTGAGGCTTCCTCACACACACACACCCCCCATTATCATGTCCCCAGTGCTGCTTCCCATTCTAGACTGAACTGGAACATGTGCATAGGTATAGAAAGCTCACAACACCGAGAATCCAGGAACAGGAATGGGAATAGCAATATCAAAGGAAAAGGGGATGGGCAGGAGGAGGGGGGACAGGAGTAACCTATCACGATTAAGGCACATAAACCCCACACACCCTTCCAGAGTGAAGAAAAACAGAAACTAGAAGGGAAAGGGGACAGCAGTCAGTGTGAGATAAGAAAATCATAACAATTTATATCTATCAAGGGACCAAGAGGATGTAGGGGTGGGAGGAGGAAAGGGGATCTGATCCCAAGGACTCAATAAAAAATAAATGTCTAGAAAATAATGATGGCAAGATAAGTAAAAATATGTCTGACACAATTGATCTATGGATTGTAACAAGAGCTTAAAGAGCCCCCAACAAAATGATCTTGTAATTAAAAAAAAGTTGAACAGTGAATAAGGAAGACTGAAGAATAATTATGCATTTCAACGGTGGTGCTAGAGAATATTGAATGTGCCATGGACCTCCAAAGAGACAAGCTGATCTGTGTTGGACGATGTGAAGCCAGAGTGTTTCTTAGAGCCGAGGGTGGCAAGACTTCATCTTAAATGCTTGGGACATAATGTCAGGAGGAACTAGTCCCTGAAGAACCTCATGCTTGGTAAAACAAAGGGCCGAGGGAAAAGAGAAAACTCTTCAGAGAGATGGACTGACAGGGGCTGCAACGATGGGCTGAAGCAAAGGAACAATCGGGAGACTGGCGCTGAATTCCGGTCCAGTGTTCTGTTCTGCTGTGCTTACAGTATCTATGAATCAAAACTGACTTATAACTGTATCGCCTAATAACAGCCCCTCTGATGTGAGCCGCCATCCAAGTCAGCATGAGCCCATGTGTGCAGATCAGAACGCCTCTCGGGAGCTTCCAAGGCTCTTGCCTCCCCAAAGCCGATCACCAGCCTTGTCTTTCAATACACCTCCAGTTGGATTCAAAGGGCCAGCCTGGTTCCTAGTGGCTCATGACGTAAGCACTTGTGCCCCCCAGGGACACTGTTCTTTTTTTTTTTTTTATCCTTTGACTGGGGGCTCTCACAGCAATTATCACAATCCATACAGAGTATATCCATTTTGTGACACACATCTGTACATGTGTGGGCATCATCTTTTACAAAATATTTTCTTTTTACTGGAGCCCATGGCATCAGCTCCTTATTTCCCCCCCTTCCACCCCCAGTCCCTCTTGATAATTTAGAAGTTCTTTTTTTTTTCATGTCTCTCACCAATTGCTGTCTCATTTTACCCACTTTTCTGCTGTTGGTCCCCCTGAGATGGCGGATGCTGATCATTTTGATTGGCACCCCCTTACTCTCCCCCCACCCAACACTTACCCTCCTAGTATTGCTGCTCCCTTTATTGGTCCTGAGGGGTTTATCTGTTCTAGATCCCCTGTGTTTAGAGCTCTTACCTGTACTAGTATATGTATTTGGGTCTAGCCAGATTTGTAAGATGGAATTGGGGTCATGGTAGTGGAGGCAGAGGGGGGAAAACAATAAAGAGCCAGAGTAAGGCTATGTGTTTCATCGGTGCTTTATTGCACCCTGACAGATTCTTCTCTTCATTGTGGCCATTCTGACAGGGGGTGTTCAATTAACTACTGATAGGCTTTGGGTCTCCACTCTGCCCTCTCTCTTATTCTCACTGAAATACATTTTGTTTATTTTGTTTGGGGTCTTTGATGCCTAATAATGGATCCCATCAATACTTCATGATCACACAGGCAGCGGTGCTTCTTTCAGGTGGGCTTTGTTGCTTCTCACTTAGGTGGCTGCTTGCTTCTCTTCAAGCCTTTAAGACCTCAGACACTACATCTTTTGATAGCTGGGCACCATCAGCTTTCTTCATCATATTAGCTTATGCACCCATTTTGTCTTCAGCCATTATGTCAGGGAACATGACTATCACAGAGTGTCCTGTTATTAGAACAGTTCTTGTGTTAAGGGAGTACTTGATAGGAGAATCAATGTCTATCTGCTACTGTAATACTTTATAAATACATATATGTACATATCTCTATTCCCAGTTATTGTATATAAATGTATTTACATATATGCATGCCTGTATCTAAACCCCTATAACTACCCTATGCCTCCCAGTTCTTTCCTCTATTTCCTTTTATTTTCCTCCTGTCCCACTATCTTGTTTGACCTTAATTTGCATTTTGGTAATTCTTCTAGGCTACCTTGCCCTTGACTGAGCTCCCCTGAGGATCCTGTGCCCTCCTCCCCATCAATTTTAGTTCACTTATTCTGACCTTGTTTGCTTGACCTGAGTTTGTTTGAAAGTCCCTTCCTTTCCCACATCTCTTCCTCCCCCATGTCCTTCCAGTACCGTTAGTCCCCTTGCTCTCTCCTCTGGATTGTTCACCCCACCTATCTTCTCCAGATAGAGCTGCATAGACAATAAAATATGCAAAATCAGAGCAAAGCATAACAAAAAGAGAAGACAACAAATAAATCAACAGCAGCTAAAACAACAACAAAGAAAAGAATGAAAGAAGAAAAACCAACAGCAAAACCTGAAAAGCCCTCACACAGTTCCAGGTCTGTCCAGTGACCTCTGCGTTTTTTTCTAGTTGAGTTAGGGATGCCACTTGCTGGTTCCCAAGTCCACTTTTGGCATTACTCAGGGACTTCATTCTTTTGTTTCCCTGGGTGCTCTGCTGTGCACCCTGATGGTTCATCCTGGTGCAGTGGGGCAGGTGGGGCACATCTTCCCAACTGTGTCCCCAGTGCTGTTGCCCTTAGACAGTGAGGGGCACCTCATGCTGTCTCATGGTGGGCCTGGCTCTGTGCTCTTCTCTGTGCTGTAGCTGTTCTGAGCCAGAATATTGTCCTCAGCTGTGGCTTGGGGGTCAGGATTTGTTCCATTCTTTTCTTTGCTCCTGATCAGATGTGCCCCACTTCCCGACCTGCAGTGCTGAGTCTGAATCTCAGTCCTTTGGGGTGGGGGGGGGGGGTGCCCATGTAGTTGGAATTAGGGACTGACCCCACTGACCCTTCTATTGGTTCTCTGGTTCATGCCAGTATGTTGTATTCATGCCTTGTGTGCCCAGGTTGAAGTCTGGTCCCTCTCTCCCTCCTTGGGAGGGATTACATAATCTTGGGTGGATTACTGGCCAGTGATACTTTTTTACAAAGATTTTGGCTTCATACAAGATCTATGGAGGAGTTTTAAACAGAGAAACAATGTGGTCAGATTTGATGTCTATACAACAAATATGAAATGTGGGGGGTCAATGAATTAATTCTTCAACAACAAGTGAACAACTTAAGGAATGAACTCTGGCAGCACTGCAAGTGATGGGATAGAGAGGGAAAGACAGAGGAGAGGCTGCAGTCATCTAGATGCATGGGATAATGGGTTTGGATTAGATTAAACCCTTGCACCCACAGCCAATGAATGGGGAATGGAGTGAAAATGATAGGTTTGGGGGTTTTATTTCCAGCTTTATTTTTGTAACAAATTCTATAACACTATAAAGTAGATTAGATATGGTAGTTAAGGAAACAGCTGTTGCCAAGCATAATCATGAAATGATGGATTATGACACCCCTTTCTGAGGCACAGACACAGGACGGGGGAATGGGGTTGCAGAGGAATGAGAAGGGAGGTCAGTTTTGAACCTTTAAATTCAAGTCTATAGGATTTCAAAGATCTGCATCAGCTGTTAAGTTGCAGTCAATTTGATTATGATTAAGGACAACTCATGGGTTTCAAAGTCCAACTTCTTCCTGAACGTAGTCTTTATGACATTCTATTCTTGTGATCATTATGAAGTAGATTGCCAGGCCTGACATTCATGGTACCACTGGACAAAAAGCAAAAGCATGTACATTTGTGCCAATTATGGTCCTGGTCCAGACCAAGGCATATGAAAAAGAAGGATATAGAGAACATTTTACTTTGACCCATGATAAAATGTGCTTTACAAGATAAGTCAGTCACACATTCTTATATAGAGCTGAACAAAATAATACTTGTCCTTTCTTTATGGAGTTCACACTAATATTTTATGCTGTTATTTGGGGGGGGGGGGCATCACTGCTCTCCGGTGGTGGGAGTAGGAGGCCCAGTCCCACTGCTGGAACTGAACCTCCGTCCCAGTGGGCCGCAGTCCCACGTACAACCACTACGCCACTGGGGCTCAGCCCTATGCTATTCTTTTTAATACCGAACCCCAAACAAACTCCTTGTCATAGAGTCATTTCTGACTCATAGTGAACTTATGCCAAAAGCATGAACCCAAGTTCAGAAAAAAAATAGGCAGATAAGCTATTTTTTAACCACTCAGACCTCATGTAGTGAAAAGATATGGACTTTGGAATCTGAAGGGCTTCGGTTTGAATTCCAGAATTGTCACATACAAACTGTGTGGCTGGCATAATGGTTAGCTGTTGGGCTGCTAACTGCACGTTTCAGAGTTCAAAACCACCAGCTCTTCTTAGGGAGAAAACTGAAATTTCTACTCCTGTAAAGAGTTACAGTCTTGAAAACCCACACGGGCAGTTCTACACTGTGCTATGGGGTCAGTAGATACTCGATGGTGACTTTTGATTTGGAACTAAGACCAGGTCACTTGGATGACCTTGGCCAATCTGGATACAGAAGCATGTTACCTGGTGCAAGGCTGATACTGAATATTAATGACCTCCTTTTTACTTTTTCATCACTGACAAATGACACAAACAATCGAGAACTCATTTCCTATGCAGCCCAACAATCACCTAATAATAGATATCAAAGTTTAACTACTTAATCAGCCCCAATATTAGAGAAAATATTAACATTTGGTTGACCTCTTTTAACTCAGAAATGTAAGGGTGCTTTATGCTGATATACAAGCATGAGTGCCAAGAAATTCTGCAAAATCTTGTGTCCTATCCTCCAGTAAGGTAATTCTTGACCAAAAGAATTAATTGCCTTATATTGTGAAATACTTGGAGCACATGTTCTACTGGTGTCATAGCTCAGTGAAAGGTCAGCATGGCCCCAGAGAATAGAATTGAAAAATGATTTTTATTGTTGATTGGTGTTTTGAAAACATGATTAAGCATATGACTCACAAAAATAATGATCTGAAATCTCAAAAACTGAATAAGGTTTAAAAACACATACCCCAGAAAAGAAAAATAAATGTTAAAAGATAACAAGGAAAATTTTTATTAATAAGGTGAACTTTGGAGAGAAAACAGAGCTTCCCAAATTTTAGCAATTGCATTAACTCACATAACATTGAACAAGCTTAACTTCATTATCTCACTTTTCTCATCTGTAAAGCTGGGGTGAATAAGAGCTGCTTTAAGGTATGCAACACTCTTAGCATAGTGCTCTACACATATTTCAATAATATAATTTAATAAGAGTTCAATAATGTAATTCAATAAGTTTTAGCCCCAAATGATAAAACTTTGCTATAGATTCCAACTGATAGAGACCCTCTGTAGAGTTTCTGAGGCTATACATCTTTACTAACATAGATGGTCTCATCTTTCCTCTACAGAGGGACTGACGTATTTGAACTGCCAACCTGTGGTTAACCCTGAAGTGCCACCAGGGCTCTTTCAATTGATTACATTGTCTACTAATGCCAGTTTTAAACAAAAAGAAATGGATAGAGGATATATTACAAAGGGAATAATACAAAGATCTTTGTATTAAAATATTGTATTAAATCTTGTATTAAAATATGTTTGATAAACATCTCTTAATATATAATAATAAAACTTGCATTCTGATGGCCAAATAAGTGCATATGCTTTTGAGACTGTACTAAAACATAAATCTTTTAAATACACTAGTTGCATTTTTGGAACTCTAAGCTTTCAGTGTTAGGAACCATTTTAACTGCAATTGAATTCACGCTTCAAAGAGGTCAGTTTACAATTAATTCTACCATTGAAAACTCAGCTAAGAATGTGCATGTACTGGGGTTTAGTTCGCAAAGGTAAGCATTGCTTCTCCTACTGCCTCATCCTTCCACATTGAAAGTATGACATCAATCTGAGATCCTGGAACAGCAATGCAAAACAAAGCAATTTTCTTTTATTCGTTTTGATTACAAAGCATCTCTGAAAACAAGAACAACAACAACAAAAAAGAACAGCAAGACCAATTCCACAAAATATGCCCCTTTCGACTTGTGGACTTTTATCCATTTGTGACTTTGATTTCTAGTGATTTTCCTCAAAGAAGATTCTCATTTATTGCTCAGGGCTCAGGTCAGCTATCATTCCCCCTTGCCAGACTTTCTTCACTTGCCCTTAACCCACCTGTTGCTGGCAAAATTCAACATTCCTTTTTTTCTGATCCCACAGCTCTGTGTTCCATGTGACTTAAATGCTGCAGTTGACCACTTAAATAAACAAATGTAATCTGGTTTCAAAGGTATCATATTATATGAGTGTTCCATAAAATTGGTTTAAAAGCAAAGCACAGCAAATCCATTGCCATCTAGTAGATTCTGACGCACAATGACTCTAGAGGGCAGGGTAAAATTGTCCTGAAGGGTTTCTGAGCTGGTAAAACCCTCACAGAAACCGGGATCTTTCTCTCGAGGAATGCCTGGTAGGTTCCAACGGCCAACATTTCAGTGAGCAGTTGAGAACTCAAGCACCATGCCACCAAATTAAAATATTGAGTCAAAAAATGTCCCCCAAATACAATGGGGCTAGCAAAATGTCAGTGTTTTCTCTAACAGCCTAGAGCGGGGATTTCAGGTGAGCAAGCCCCTCTCTTCCATGTGTGCATTGTTTTGTTTAATTTCCGTTTCACCAACACAACATCAATTCCCTGACCGCTGACATGTTTTGGTCTATTTCTTTCCTGGTTGATATTTGCCACTTATAATTATGCCTGACTAGTAGTATTTGCTCATAAATACTTGTCTAATCAAACAATTGAACATAGCTAGCATTTTCCTTTGAGAATGGCATCCTTACTACCATGTCTTCTTGTGTTAAGCTTTCTACCTACTTGTAAAAACAAAGCAATAAGAGGTTGCATTGATACCAATAACCCTCAAATCCCTTGTCACTGAGTCAATTCTGACTCGGGACAGAGTAGAAGTAACTGTCCTATTGGGCCTCCCAGGCTGTGATTTTTGTGGAAACAGACTGCCACTTCTTTCACCCGTGGCTGGTGAGTTTGAGTAGATGACCTTTTGGTTACAAGCCAAGTGTTTAACCTACTTAATCACTGAGTCATTGGTGTCCTAACTGATTAGCTTCTCAATGTAATTCTGATAAGTGAATTTGCAGGTTTCCTTTTGAAGAGTCTAGTATTTGTGACAAAGAACAATGGATATTCAAATATAGGATGGTCGTTGAATAATTATAGATAAAGTTAAATATTTGTTGAGTTCAATCTTTTCTCCATTTTATGATGTTTTATGTGGTCCAATTGCGGGGTTATTGCTATCCAAATCCACTGCTGTCAAGTAGGGTTCCACTCTTCACAACACTAAAGGACAGACTATAACTGCCCCATTGGGTTTCCATTACTATGAATCTTGACAGAATCAGGTTGTCACAAACTTCTCCTAGGAAGCAGCTGGTGGGTTGGTGCATTTGAACCCTTAACCTGTGGTTGGCATTCCAGTGGTAGTCCAACAAACAGTACTGCCAGGGATCATCCATTCATTATACAAAGGTATTCAACTATATGGATTATAATAAACTACAAACCCTGACTGGTGTTCATGTAATACCAGTAAACATATTAAGAGGTGGTCTTTCAACAGAATAAGGGGAAATTGCATGGTTTTAAATTAGGAGAGGTATACATTAGAACTCCTTCATTGACTATGCAAAATTACTCAACAGTAAGGGTTATAAGAAACCATGGATAACACTGAGAAGAGTGGAATTTTAGGTGCATAACTATGTTCACAAGGAATCTGCACACAGATGAGGTCATTCATCACAGAACAAGGGGAGTCTGTTGGCTCAAATTTAGGACAGTTGTGTGTCAGGGGTGTATTCTTTCACCATATTTTTCAATCATCCATATGTTGAGAAAATAATCTGAGAAACTGAACTATATGAAGAAGAATGCAGCATCAGGACTAGAAGAAGATATATTAACTACCTGCAATACGCAAATGGAACAACCTTGCTGATGGAAAGCCAAGAAAACTTGAAGTGCTTACTGATGAAGACCAAAGACTATAGCCTTCAAAAAGTATTGAGTCAATGTAAAGAAAAAATAAAGTCTCACCACTAGATCAATAGAGAAAAGATTGAAACAATCAAGGATTTAGTATTGTTTGGATTTACAATTCATGTTCCTGAAAACAGGAGTCAAGAAATCAAATCACTTAGTGGGAAAATATTCTACAAACAAAACCTCTTGAGTTTGCTAAAAACCAAGATATCACTTTGAGAACTAAGGTGTGTCTTGCCAAAGCCATAGCATTTTCACTTCCCTTATAAATATGTTAAAGTTGGATAAAGAATAAGGAAGGTGACAGAAAAAAATATGGCGCATTAGAATTATGGGGTTGGTGAAGAATCGTGAAAGTTCCATGGACTGCCAAAAAGGCAAACAAATATGTCTTGGAAGAAGTACAACCAGAATGCTCCTTAGAAGGAGGAATGGAGAGACTTTGTACTTTGGACATGTAATCAGGAGAGAATAGTCCCTGGAGGAGGACATCATACATGGTAAAGTAGAGGGCCAACATAAAAGAGGGAGATGCTCAACATGGTGGATTGACACAGACACTGCAACATAAACATTGTGAGATAGCATATAATTGGACAGTATTTTGTTAAGTTGTATATGGGTTATTAAGAATCAGAGCCAACAACAGATGAAGTAAGCACATCTTCAAATAAACAGCCATTTGAAATCAAAAGGATAACATTTGCCCAAGAACAATATTCAGAAGGCAGTACAGATGAATGGGATCAGAAAGCAGCAGGAGGAAGTGAGGTGAGTGCTATTACATTATGGGGATTATAATGAATGGCATGAAGCAAACTGTGTACAAATTGTTGAATGGAAAACTAATTTGCTCTGTAAACTATCACAATAAACACATTGTCATGAAATTGATGCCAACTTATAGTGAGCCTATAGGACAAAGGAGACTGTTCCACAGAATTCTCAAGGCTGTAACTACAGAAACAGGCCTCCTCATCTTTCTCCCTTGTGTCCCTTTCATGTAGTAGCCCATCTTTAAACCCCCTTTGCCACCAACTTCCTCAAATTTCAATGAAAAGTTAATAAGTGATTCCTGTTTTTGTATAGAAAAATCTATTTTCTCTTCAAAGCCAAAAGACACATGAAACTATGCAAGGCAGTGTATTAGTCCAGGTGGATTAGAGGAACAAATTTATAAACACACATATGGTTATAAGGAAAAGGTTTATATACAAAAGGAATGGAACACTGAGAAAGCATCCCAACCCAGTCCTGTTCAAAGTCATAAGTCCAATAGTAGCCCATATGCCCAATACCAGTCTACAATGTCTCCTTCCGACTCACAAAGTCACAGGTCAGTGGGTGCAGAATCCTGGTGTTGGCAGGGTTCTCGCCATAGCTCCTCGCTTCCAGGGCTCAGGGTTCATCAACAGCATCCAGTGGTGGCAGAAGCAACTCATTGCTGGCAGGAGTCTCCATGTGGCCTCTCCAGCTTCAGAGGTCTGGTACCATCAGGGCCAAGCCATGTGGCTTCTCCGGCTCCTCAGATGCTGCCATCTAATCTTGTCCATGATTCATCATCTCTAAGACTAACTCCCAACAACTGGGAAAGATAGCTTCTCATCTTCACGAGGGAAATATCGTGAGATTTCCCAGAAGTCTCAGGAGAAAGCCATGTCCACACGGAGGTCTCATTGGCTACTCAATGGCTATCTCCAGATTAACAGACTAGACTCCACCCCTATATCTCAATCATGAAATTAACATAAGCACATGACTGCCACAGGCAGCTTCCTAGTTTTGGTACATCTGTCCTGGGCACCAGAAAACGCAAGAGCTGAGAAAACCTTCACTGTGTTGTTGGACAATGGGACAGGTGTGTGTTTCTTACTGACAACAGCACAGACCCTAAGGGAAAGGCAAAAGGCAACCGATGGGAGATGGCCCCATTGCATAGCAAATAGCAACTGGGAAGCCCAGTTTACATGCTTGCAGGCTAACAAAGATCTGCGGTCCATCAGCTTCTGAAAAGCCAGTCACTGAAAACCCTGTTGAAGCCTCTTTTACTCTCAGCCTCATTGGTCCCCACGAGTCAGAAGTGATTCTATCATAACTGGCCTGAACCCATCAAAAGTGATGTCCCTTTCAGGACATCATGGTGAGTGAGTGAGAGAATCAGAGAAAAAGAGGGAGATCCTTGACAAGATGGAGTGGCACAATGGCTGCAGCAAAGAGTTCAAACATAGCGATCCTAATGGGAAGTGTGAGGGACATTTATGTCTGCTCCACATACTGCCACTATGAGTCAGATACAACAGCAATAATATACACATATACAGTCTGCTTCAAAATCTCCACCTATTGAAAGCTTTCTGAGGATTTCACACTACACTAGATGACATAGAACGCCTCAAAACCTAGCTCTGATCATATGACATGCGTTCCCTGAGAGTCAGAGTGCAAAGAAATTCCACAACACCAGGAGAAAATGCAGATTGGAAATTCTCAGCCTGTGTACATTCACTACTATACCACATGGACGGTTAAGGTCTTTCTATTTTAAATTTCCTAAAGCATCAGAACAAGATACCATCGTTCTTTAGATTGAGACCAGGCTAATAAAATTATAAGAATTTTGTGTTGTCATCACTCTGTTGATTCTTAGGAAAAATTAGTATTTAGTTGCTGGGAGCTGTGTTTGTGTCTGTGACTTGGGAATCTGCGAATCAAATCCTTCATATCTAGGTGTCAGCTAGAACCTTTTCTGGCTAATTATCTTAAAACACAGCTCTCTTATGGCACTTCATTACTTAACAGGTAACAAGGTTCTCAACTTCTTTCATCGCTAAATTTAGATCCCTAAACCCACTTACTGAGTTACTTATTTGGTCGAAAGGTTAGCAATTTGAAACCACCAGTCATTCACTGGGAGAAAGATGAGGTTTTGTAACGCCCATAAAGAGATACTGTCTTGGAAAACCCAAGAGGCCATTCTCTACATCAATTCTGTCCTACAGGGTCACTATGAGTTGAAATCAACCCAGTGCCAGAAAGTATTTGTTTTTTGGGTTGTTGTTTTCTGGGTTTGGTTTTTTTTTTTGAGAATTTATGTGACAGTATGACCCCAAAGCTAACAATTTGTGCGCACTTCCTGTGCACTTCATAGACACTGTTCTATGCACTTTACAAGTACAAAGCCAGGAAAATTCTATGATGTTGTGACTATTACCCTCATAATATTTTGCAGCTAGAGAATAGAAGTGCAGCGAAGGTAAATTACCAAACCCAAAGTCACACAGGTGGCACTTTCAGCATTCTGACTCAGGAAGACAGGCTCTAAGTAGCCTCATAAGCACTTCTCTATACTTCTCTATAAGCACATCAGCTGGTGCCTCTTCTGTCTTGTCAGCACATTTTCTTGAAATTACTGAACCTTACACAAACCCCGTATGTCCCTCCAACACCACCTCTGACTTTAGGTACTGCTGTAGCAACACATTTTCACAGGTATCAATCACACCTCCATTTCCTGTGCCAGGAGTTTCTCTGCTGTGGGTGTTTTAGATGAAAGAAAGTAAATAGATAGATGATCAATAGATTGTCAAAGATGATAGATGATAGATAGAAAATAGATGATAGATAGAGAGATAGATAGAGATATAGATGATAGATATGGCTATGCATTTTCTTGGGTGAAAGGGAAGGAAACATACAATAAAAGGGGATGGGTCAGCATAAAGGACAGAGGCTTGGGAAGACACAGGAGACTGAGTTAAAAGCAACAGAGACTGAAAGTAAAGAGACAGAGTGGGAGGGGAGGGAAGTTTGACTTGTCGGACATTTTGGAGGATATACTTGATCTTGGGACACCCTAGTTCTTAAAGAGACTTAAATCCCATGAAGGTGTAGTTGATTTGTATTGCTCTAGATCATGTGATACCAAAGCATCTTATTCTATGGGGAGAAGTTGAATATTATCATGGAATACTCATCTTCATCGTTGGATCTTCTCTAAAGCTGTTTCATAACTGAACCAACCCAAAGCTCCTGAATGGAGAGGAAGGCGAGTACCCTTGAAAAAGAGACCACCAGCCACAGAATAGCCAAAAGGTATGCTTGGGACATCGTGCTCAGAGCCTGCCCCAAAGTTGACTTCTGGTGTTTTAGCAGAGTAAATTCTTTTGTGAGGAATGACCAGGCATTTATTAAACATCTGCGATCCACAGGTTGCACAAACCCTCTGCTCTTGACTATGAGCCTAGAGATTGATAGTTCAGATCATCTCGACACTACCACAGAAGGTAGTTCTGTTGGTCTGCTTCCTTAAAGATCACAGGCAGAAAAATGCCCTGGGACCATTCTCGTCTCAAACACTGTGGTCACCACGCATCAGAACTGACTTGACAGCAGCAGCTTTGACTTTTGAGTCTTGTTTTTAATTCAAACATCAATTGCTGGAGCCTAGAGCCCACTGCAGGCCAGCCAACAGAATGAAAGCTTGGAGAAGTCAAATAATAAATGAAATTTTGGCTCATTTCAGTGGAAAATCCAAATATATCCAAGAAAATGTCTTCAATTTCTGTCTGAAAGCTAGTGTGAGAACTCTGAGAATCTACAGACTGGCTTATTCACCCACGAATAAGAGGCTAAGTAGGAAAGTTCAAGGAGAAAGCTCTGCAGCTCCCATTCCTAGCAGCATGGAGGTCCCTGGGCAAGAGAACCACTGATATTAACAGCTTCATCAAAGAAGTAAAAAATATAGAAATGCGTTCTGCTACATCTTTAGTACTCACCACATTGCACAACACTGGTGATACCATCTAGATAGAATAAGCTCGTTGGCCCATAGTACAGGAGCCCTGGTGATACAGTGGTTTAGCACTGTGCTACGAGGCGCAAGGTGAGCAGTTCAAAACCAGCAGCATCTCTGTGGGAGAAAGACAGTGCGTTCTACTCCCATCAAGAGTTATTTTCTCAGGAACAGTTGCAGTCTCCCCTATAGGGTCACTCAGGAGTCAACATTGGCTGGATGGTCAAGAGCTTTGTTTTTATACATTTTATGCAACCAATCCATTGCCATCAGATTGATTCCATCTCATGGCAACTTCCAGTATGCCAGAGTAGAAGTGAGCTCCACGGGGTTGCAAAGACGGATTTTTCACAAGTACATTATCAGCCCTTTCTTGTGAGGCAGCTCTGCATGAACTCAAATTGCCAAACTTTCAGTTAATTGTTTGCACCACCCAAAGTCTGTGTCTATGTATAAACAGTGGGCATGGTGGTGTGTGGGGGAAGGTGGTATGTGAATCATTTTTCTAGAGCTACTCAATGCAGTAGCCCTGTACTTATCTAGTTTCATTGACATGACATAGAAGAGAAAGACTTCTTTTAATGATTTTCCATTAATTTTCAACAGATTTTCTAGAAAACCCTCCATCGTATGCTGGTAGATAACTTTTATAATCATTTTATGAATGATTTCACTTTCCAACCACCATGGAAAGCTCTGTTATCATCTAAGAAGATGTAGTAATAAGGACTCTCTAAAATCAACCCATACCCAGAGCACTGTATTAATGACATTAGTTGTTATTATTGTTGTTGTCATTCATCCAATTCAGAGGAAAGCATTAATTGATGGTCTTTGATATGGCAGTTGCTGTTTCACATGCTGGAAAGAGAAGAGTGAACAAAACATCTTATCCTGCCCGTATGAATCTTCTCTCTAGTGGAGGCTGGAAGAGGAGGGCGACAATAGGCAGGTGAACAAACAAACATCCAATAGTAAAGAATAAAAATAATGTTGATAGTAAGAAAACCTATGGGGAAAATAGAACACGGAACTCAATATAAGATCACATAACATAAACAAAGAAGTTTTCTTTGAAGAGATGGTCTATAAGATGAGACATAAAAGAAAAAAATAGGTCAAAGAAAGAATCGACTAGGAAAGTGTTTACGGTAGAGAAGATAGCCTCTACACACACTCTGAGATGGGAGCGTAAACAGAA
Organism: Nesogale talazaci; assembly: GCA_004026705.1. NCBI lineage: Eukaryota > Metazoa > Chordata > Mammalia > Afrosoricida > Tenrecidae > Nesogale > Nesogale talazaci. The sequence continues at coordinate 136,253 of PVJH01003334.1, forward strand.
ACATAAACAAAGTCAGTGGAGTTGGGACAGTAAAGCAGTGGGCAAAACTGAACTCTGAGAGGCAGGCCCAGCCCATTCCAAGAAAGCTGTGTAGTTCTCAATACGGAGATTGAGTTCATTCTGAGTGTGATGAAGGACCGCTGAGGGGGTTCTGAGCAGAAGAATGTCATGGTCTAACTCACTTCTTTGTAAGGTCATCTTTGCTGTTTTATGGAGCACTTAACTTAAAGGGTCAAGAATGCAAGAAGAAGATCAGTTAGAAGAATGTGCAGTAACTCAGATCATTATGGCTTGACCATAGCAGGTAGCAACGAGACGCACAGAGGAGGATGGCTTTAGGATAAGTGTTGACAGTCTAGGCGGATATGGAAATAAACAACACTATGAAATAAAAGATGACTCCTAGGTTTTTGTCCCGAGTATACAGGTGGGTGATGGTGCCATATACTGAAAGGAGGGGAACTGAAGAAGGGACCAGTGAAGAGGCAAAAGAGTTACCAATCAAAAGATTTGTTGGGGCCCTGGTGAGTTGGATGTTTATTAGACATTCAATGAATGATGATGCCAAAGTCGGCTGTTAAATATTGTAATATAGAATCCGACTCCATTTTTGATGTGTGTTTTCAACTCCACCGCCACATTCATGTTTGTCTTCCATCTAGTCAAACTCGTAAAACGTTCTCAAACAGTTGACCTTGGCAAAAGAATAGGTTGGCTTGCTATTTCACTACTTTCATGAACTGAGGCAGTATGTGAAACTAAAGGGGTCCTTGCTCTCTGTGTCACAGCTTAAGTCTAGCTGCTTCCGTAAATCCTAAATTGAACTTTTACTATCCTGTTCTTGGCCTGAGTAAATCTGAGTTTCTGCATAGGTCTCTCCTCCTAGGTCCATATCTGTGGCCCTACCCTGCATCTCATTCCCTGAATCAGAAGAGAGTCCATCCCAAGCATCCAGCACAAAGTCAGGGCCCTGGTGACCTAGAATTCTTTCTGCTTTAGATGATCTCCTCCCAAAGGCGAGATCTTGCTCCTAACACCCTGGCCAGTGGCCCTATTGCATGCAAGCACAAACTACTTATCTGACTCCCATGGAGGGACCTCTAAATCTTCCTGGATGCAAATTAGCAAGAAATAGGACTCTGGTTCCTCTGCTATAGTACTTGGGACTTTGTGTCTTCAGTTTCATCTATATCTGTCTATCTAGCAAAGGGTGTTCTCTCAGTCATCTTATCAGCCACAAAGGCAGCACACACATTAACAGCAAGCACACAAGCGCTTGCAGGAAATGTTTCTTGAATAGATACAGAAAGTTCTGGGAGGGAGTACTCAATGAAAGCAGAGGGGAGGTTTGGTGAAGTAGTCGTTAAAGAATAAACTTTGTTTTGACAAAAAAAAGAGCAAAATAACTGATGATTAGGCCATTTCTTCAGTCAGTGGTAATACATATTGAAAATGTTCAGGCATGGTACAAATTAGATGTGCGGGAGTCAACTGGATGGAAGTGGGTAAGGAGAGAAGATATCAGTTCCTCAATGGAATTGTGTTTTACCTTTAAAACACATTCAGTTTCTTCTTTCTTCCATCAAAACATTAGTAAACAAAATTCATTTAAAATACATTCAAATGACAATATTTTAATGTGAGTTCCTTTTGTCTGTGATCTCTCTTTCAGTCCAAACAAAAGCCTTGTGGGGTGGCGCAGGGGTTCTCAAACCATGAAATGTTTAAGACGATGCAGAAGAACAAAGAGAGCGTCTCAAAGGTCACAGTGATATTGACCACACGCACAGCATCTCTGAAAAAGCCAACTCTATTGCACACTAATTTCTCAAGCACAAGAATTTTTTTAAGTTGACTACTGGTTCATTTTCTGTCACCACTCCCAACCCCGACTTAGCTGTCATATTTTGGTACTGTTGTGGCTTATGTATTGCTATGATGCTGGAAGCTATACAACTGGTATTTCAAATGCCAATGGGGTCAAGTATTGTTGACAGATTTCAGTGGAGTTTTAAGCCTAAGACATTTTAGGAAGAAGGACTTGGTCATTTGCTTCAGGAAGAGCTGCCAGTGAAAATGTTATGAATAGCAGTGAAACATGGTCTGTTGTATTGGCTGAAAGATGAGTCCCTCGAGACAGAAAGCCCTCAAAATATGGCTGTGGAAAGTCAGTCTTCTCAAAGTAGAGTTAACCATAATGATGTATATGGAATAAAACTCATGAGACTTTCACTTACTGATGCAATAAGGCTCACCAGAGAAGATGCAGCTGCAAATATCCATTAATAGTTAGAATGTGGAATGTACAAAGTATGAATCTAGAAAAATTAGAAATGGTCAACAATGAAATGGAATGTTTAAGTTCAATTTTGGAGGCAATAATGAGCTTAAATAGACTGGCCCTAACTGTTTACAATTAAATAATCCTCTGGTATACTATGCAGGAACAGCAAGTCGTAAAGAAATATTACATTCAATGTCAAAAGAACATTTAAAAAAAATTTTTTTTAGGCATCACTGCCCTCAGGTGGTGGGAGTAGGAGGCCCAGCCTTTGCTCCTGGGAGCTGGAATTGAACCTCCAACCCAGTGGGCCGCAGCAAAAGAACATTTTAAGACCTGGCATTAAACACATCACCGTTAGTGATTGGATAATATCCATAAATCTACAAGAAGACAAGCTAATATCACTATTCTTCAAATTTATGAAACAATCACTCAGACCAAAGAGAAATACATTAAATAATTTTATCAACTGACATAGTCTAAAGTTTATCAAATATGGAATCAAGATGTATTGATGATTACGGGTCATTTGAATGTGAAAGTTCGATACACAAAGGATGGATCAGTAATTGGAAAATATGATGTTGATCAATGCCAGAGATCACATGAAAGAATTTTGTGAAACCTGTGACATGTTCATTGGAAATACCTGACTTCCTCAGTATGAATAGTGACTTTACATGTGAACTTCACCAGATGAAATACACAGGAATCAAATATACTACATCTGTGGGAACAGACAATGGAGAAGCTCTATATTACCAGCCAGAACAAAACTTGGGATCTACTACAAACTCACTAAAGTTGAAGATGGATAAAATGGAAAAAGAACAAAAAACAAAAAGACCTAAAATAGGGGTTTGAGTAATGTACTTAAATTTTGAGACTCTCTTGAGATTTTTCATATTGAATAACAATGACTAAAGATCAGACAAGTTGTGAAGTAACACAAAGGACATGAAGGAAAAAAAACTATCATTAAACACACAGAAAGGAATAGACAAAAGAAATTTCGAAGGGAACATATTAAGCATTTCTCAAGCTAAAAGAAAAAATTCGAACTACAGCCTACAATCTCAAAGCATTCAATGGACAAGATACCAAACAATGCAAGGGTAACAGAAGAAGATGGAAAGAATGCACAAAGTCACTGTACCAAAAAGCATTGGTCTATATTCAACCATGTCAGAAAGTAGCATATGATCATGGATCAAGAGTACTGAAGGAAGGAGTTCAAGCTGCAGTGACGGTGTTAGTCAAAAATAAGGCAGCAGGAGCAGACATAATGCCAGCGATGCTGAAACTGCTCACTCCTCTATGCCAAAAATTGTACTGCCTGGTCCGCTGATGGAAAGAAACTCTTAGGGATGCCTATTCCAAAGAAAGATGATCCAGCAGAATTTGCATATTATCAAATAAGATCATTAATGTAGCACACAAGTAAACTTTTCCTGAAGATAATTCAAAAATGGCTACAGCAATACTTTGACACAGACTTGCCAAAAATTCAAAGTTGATATTGAACAAGGGATATTGTTGCTGATATCGGATTGACCTTGGATAAAAGGAGGGCATAGCAGAAGGATGTTTATATGCATATTATGTACTATGTAAAGGCATTTTTCTATATGGAGCGTAACAAATTATTGATAACATTGCAAATAATGGGAATTTCAGGCGACTTAGTTGAGCTCCTGCCAAACCTGAACACAGAATAAGAGGCAGTTGTTGAGCACAACAATGGAATATTGTAGGTTTCAAAATCAGGAAAGGTACAGAGGCTCGTATGTTAGGGTCGAGTTCTCCACAATATTCATTCAATCTGTATTCTGAGCGAATAATCTAAGAGGTTGGATTATATGAAGAACTGGCATCTGAATTTGGAGGAAGGCTTACTAGCAGTCTGTGACATACAGATGGTACCACCCATCTTGCTGGAAGTAAAGAGAATTTGAAGTACTTACTGATGGAGATTTTTTAAAAACAACAGCCGTCCACAGTGGTTGCACTTTGAAATAAATAAATAATCTCTTCACAATTTAGCCTATAAGCCCCAACACAATAAATGAAGAAATGTCGAAGCTATCAAGAACTGTATTTGACTTAAGTCTACCTTCAATTCCCTTGGAAGCAGCAGTCAAGAAATCAAAGTATGCATTGCTTCAGAAATACACTATAAAAGATCTCTTAAACAAGAGTTGGAAAACCTGACACATAAGCATGTGAAACAGGAAAATGAATAAGGCATTCCAGAGGAGAGTTTATTCATTTGGATAATGGTGTTTGCAAAGTATTTTGAACATATCGTGAACCTCCAGAAAAATAGCCACATTTGTTTTGTAAGAAGTACAACCAGAATGTTCCTTGGGGTGCTCCTTAAAAGTGATGAAATGTTGCCTCGTGTACGTTGGACATATTATCAAGATGAACCGGTCTCTAGAGAAAAACATCACCCCGGGTGAAGTAAAGGGAGGGCAAGCCAAAAAAAAAAGAATAAGGAAAAGAAAAGACAAAGACACAGTGGGGATCATGCAGACTCATTCTGTTGTACAGAGAAACACTTTGAGTCTGAGCCAATTAGACCTAAACAACCAATGTATGACCTTCTGCATATATCTAATTCCTAAGTTTTAATGGCATGGACAAGTATATGAACGCGCCTAAGACGCAGTGCTGTCACACTGAACTCCAGGCCATTGAGCTTTACCGGACAATCCCATTTGGTTCAGAAATGTTTACACCATTAGGAGATTTTCATCAAGATACAGCACAAAAAAAAATTAAAATGCCTTTGATTGTTCTTAGATTTGTGGGAAAATAATTTTCTGAGTCTGGAGAACTAAATAATTAGGTGAATAAAACCCTTTGAGATTGAGTCCCAGGCCAAGGTTGAAATTCCACAGGGAAAGTGCAGACCGAAGTTTAGCAGATCTAGAACAGGGTGAGCCTCTTTGTTATTCTCTGTGCTGTATTTTCTTTACTTTTCAAAAAATATTATTTTATTGGGAACTCTTACACCTCTTATCACAATGTACACATATATCCATTGTGTCAAACACATCTGTACCAATGTTGTCATCATCCTTTTCAAAGCACTTTTTCTACTTGAGCCCTTCATATCTGTTCTTCTTTTTTTCCTCCCTCCCCCAGGAACTCTTGATAATTTATAGATTATTCTTTTTTTCATGTCTTACACTGGCCACTGTTTCCATTCACCCACTTTTCTGTTGTCCATCCCTTGGGAAGGGGCCCATGTGTCTACTATTGTGATTGTTTCCCCTTATTCTCCCTGTCCCCCATCTTCCCTTACCCTCCTAATACTGCTACTCCACTTATTGGTCTGAAGGGTTTATCTGTCCTGGATTCCCTGTAGTTGACAGGCCAACATGTAACCCACTCTGTCACCAGGGCTCCTATAGGAAAGAAGAATTTGGAAAGATAAATGGAGTAATATTGTGGTGCAACGTTCCCCATTCCAAAATTCCATTCAAGATGCAGGCATTAAGCTGACAGTCTAAGTGATGGGAACCAGACTTGCTAGCAGAGGAAAGCAGCCTTCCCCAGTACTGGCTGAACTTGGAGTAGGTGAACATGACATGTTGCTTCATAATGACTTCCAATGTCTCTCTTTTCTGTCATTATTACTCGTATCTTTTTCTATCTCCTTCCCTTGAAAAAGAAAAGACACTCCTCAGTGGTCTTTAGACAAATGGTGGAATAGAGGCGGCAGGTCCATTGGAATCCCCAAATCTTGCCGTCAGAAAAAAAAACCCATCACAACTGAGTGATCTTAGGCAAAAATCAGTAACATACCAATTATCACTGCCATTAACTCAGTTTCAACTGATGGCAACATCACGTGTGCCACAGTTTTCAATAGCTCCAGTGATTTATAATGCATAATTGTTTGGAAGTAAACCCTCAGGTCTTTCTTCCAAGGTATTTATTTCTGGGTGGATTCTGGGTTAGCTGCCAAGCATATTAATAGCATGCACCACCCAGAGACCCCATTTGTAACATAGGAAGGCCAATTTCACTGCACCATATTATTGAGAGAGTTAAAGTTAACCAATATATGTTAAGGCATGCGAGTTCTGTAGAATACTTCAGAGCTTCAAAAAGTTCATGGAGAAATCCCATGAAATTTCAAATCTACTTGTACACACATTTTTTTTCCAATCATTTTATTGGGGGCTCATACATCATTTTTCACAATATATAAATAAGGATACTCATCAAGCACCTTCTCATGTCCACTTCTATTATTGTTCTCCAATCGTCCACCTTTTCCCTTAAGCCCCTAGTATCGGCTTTTCCATTCCTTCCCCCCTTCCCCTGCTCTTTCCTCCCCTCCAACCCTCAATACTTTATACGTTGTTATTGTTTTGTCATATCGTACACTGCCACTGCCCAACCTCTCCCACAACCCACTCCCTTAATGCCCGTCCTTCAAGTAAGAGCTTGTGTATATATCCTTGCTGTTGCTCCCCCCCCCTTCTGTCCACTCTTCCAGTATCTCCAATCTAACCATTGGCCCGAAAGGGCCCATCCATCCTGGTTTCCCCAAATCTCCAGCTCCCCTCTATGCCAGTGTGACTTCTCCAGTCCATCTGGATTTGCAAGGTAGAGTTGGGCCCATGATGGTTGGGGGATGGGGAGGAAGGCTTCAGGAACTAGAGGAAACTTGTATGCATCATCACTGCCTGGCTGGCCCCCCAACTGGTCTGTCTCCTCCCCGTGACTCCCCTGTAAAGGGGCCCACCAGTGGGCCTTAGGTCCCCACCCTGCTCTCCTCCTCCTTTGTAATGATGTAATTCTTGTTCTTTGGTGCTCGATATCTGCTCCCTTCGGCCCCTCTTGATCACGCATGCTGGTGTGCTTCCTGCATGTGGACTTTGCTGTTTCTGTGCTGAATGGTGACTTGATTATCTTCAAGTCTTTGAGATTCCAGGCATTCAATCAAGCTCCACGCCGACACATGATGCTCAGAGGAATACATCCCTCTGGAGACCCATTGCGCCACAGAAAGGACTGGGCAAATGATTCCTGGGGGCACGAGAGAGGAGAGAAAAGGGGGAAACACATGGATGGTTGGGGGAGCAATAAGTGGTTAGGAATCGATGGAAAGGAGGGTTTGGGAGGTCTGGTCAGGATTAAGCAAGGACAATGAATATGAGAAAACAATGAAATGCCAATGAAAGTGGAACATGATGGTGGGACAGGAGGGAGATGGAAGGAAATAGAGGAAAGAGCTAGAAGGCAAAGGGCACTTACAGAGGTCTAAATATAGGT